>VDFB02281209.1:0-112838 GCA_007258455.2 Sequoia sempervirens
AGTTTGTGAAAGCTTTAAAAGTGAGCTAAGAAAGATATTGAAAGAAAATCAAAAGCCCTCCTGATTGAGTGACAACAAATATAGTGGAAGACCCTCGTGGTACATGAACAAAAAATAAATCTCACAAGAAAATGAGTGAAGGGTGAGTGACGGGTGAGGGCGCAGGCAACCAAAAGGCTAACAAAGGACGATGGTGTAAATGGAATGTAAACCCAAACCACTACACAAATGGAGGGTTTATGAGATCCAGGGAAGTAATGAAATGGTGGATTGAAGGGGTTCGCAGAAGGTCAAGCGGGAGAGAGTAAGAGAGAGTGAGAGAGGGTAGGAGAGAGGGTGGCTAAGGGTTGGAAAGAGTGGGAGAGAGTGGGAGTGAGTATAGACAAAGAGACAAAATAAATCTATAAAAAAAACCAACTTTCTCATAACGTGAGCAGGTTTTGAAGAATTATAGACATGAACGTTTTAGCAAGAATGAATGAGTTTCATTTAGTCTTCTTTTAACATGTAATAAGGCGAGCGCATTATAACGCGCTCGCATTATGGGATTGTTGTGGCCGAGCCCCAGGCTCAACACACAAAGCCATAATGTGAGCGCATTATAACGTGCTCAGGTTATGGGCTTGTTGTGGCCGAGCCTCAGGCTCAGCACAGAAAGCTATAACGCGAGCATGTTATAACACGCTCGCATTATAGCTTTTCAAAAAAAAAAATTGATTGTGAATGATGTTACCAAGTCATCAACCATTCTTGGAAGGTGATAAAAAATCCTTGACCAGGTCTTGAATGCTTACACTTTTTCCTAAAACAGATATACTCTGTAAGGCAAGTAGTGAATAGGGTTTGGAGAATGGCATTGGAGTTTGAGGAAGATGGCCTAAAAATGGGCAGTGATTGGGGACTAAGGTTTGATGAAGGAAAAACTTAGGGTTTGAATGGGGAGAGGTGACGGATCGAAGACCGTAAAATGGCAGTGACTAGGTCTATGACAAGTGGTGACTGCTGACAAAGAGTGGTGTTAGGTTGTTGAGAGGAGCCTTTTGGTGGTGGCGACTGGGTATAGAGGAAGCGTTGATAAAGGGGACAGCTATAAATTTAGCAAGGTAATAATGCTTGGTACAAAGACATAATTTAGAATATGGATAGCGATTCTAGCAACCATGGAGAGGTCGACAGAGTTTTAATACGCAATCAACTAGCAAAACTTGTAAAATCCACTTGTAAAACTTGACACACGAGTGTTAGAACATGCAATTTTTTGTAACAAACAAAACTTGCATTAACTAATGATTAGATCTTTGTAGCATGTCTTAGTGGCTTCACCAAATGTAGATAGGGAAAACTCAACAGATTTAATGAAGATAAAAAAAAAAACTTTCTAAACCCTATCAAGCACCATGAAGCACAAACTAGTATGGAAATGCAAATAAACAAAGGAAATGCAAACCGATTCTCAAACTAGATTTGATTGACCTCCATGGATCTTCTCCACTTGCATGAGAATGTGAGATTTTCAAGGGTTGACAATGGAGGAATGTTGGATGCTCATTCCTACAGCATAACGACTTGATGATGAAAATGACAAATGGAGAGAATGATAGATAGAGATGGAAGACTGATTTTGACAGAGTCTAGATGCTAGACGAATCGACCTCCTAAATGTATTGTGAGAGGTCATATTTATAGATTTGTGATGCTGACGAAGATAAGATTTGACAACATTCAATAAGGATTTGATTTTTGACAAAAGAGGAAATACAATGAGATGAGATAAGATGTCAAAAAAGATAGAAATATTTCATTTCCTGTTTTAAAGGAAATAAATCTTGAAAAAGATGAGAATGATAATTGATGAATTATCTAATTAAATAAATTAATTAGATACACATGAGTTTCAATTTTGGATAGAAAGTGAGAAGATATTTTTAGGATTTTATTATTTAAATAAATATTTGGTTTATTTAATTAACATTAGAAGAATGAATAGAAAGGATTTAATTAATTAAATAATATAAATTATTTAATTAACATTAGAGGAATGGATGGATTATGCATAGGAAGGGAATAAATGAAATTAGTCAAATAAATAAGGTTTATTTTACTGATTAGATGATGACATGGGTACCTAGGGAAAAGCATGCCATTGGATGCCTAAATGATGTAGTGTTGTGACATCCCCCTCAACACCTGATGCCTCATCAAAATTTACATAAGGCAACTCCATAACAGGAATATCCTCAATGTCCACTATTGTTGTTGCATTTCTGATGTTATGGGATGCTCTAGTTGACCACCAATTTTCAACAAATACTCTTGCAAAGCACTTTGAGCCAATTTCTCTGCTTGTTCTACCTTCTCCGGAAAAGTACCATCATTAAAATCACTAAGGATCAATTCCATCCTCTTAAATTTTTTCAGTGATATGCTTGTAAGGGCTTTCATAGTGGGAATTCTTGGTAAAAGCCCTGTGCTCAACCTCAACAATTTTCATCCAAATTTTCTTTCTATCCTGGACAACAACTAATGTTGGAAAGTTTCTTATCACATCCTCCTTGAAGTAGAAAGAATGAGATCTATGTCCTAAGATTCCTCTTTTGATATTTTCTCTATCAATGAGCCCTTCTGGATCAAACTTTCTAGTACAGGTTGTACCCATTCTTGGATTATTTATCATTATGCCAAACACCTCATACACTTCCTTTGCAGTGACAACAAAATAATCAAAAGAGAAATTTGTTGCAATAATAGAGGCCTATTGGATAACCTAAAATTCTCTACATCACAATTATCCATTTTACACATTATTTTAGTAAAAGCCAACCTATTAGAAACAAACCTAGGCAATAGATGTGGTGCCATAGTAGTCCCATAACACCTGATGACTGTACAATTGTCATACAAATACTAGTCTCCCCAATTGCTCTCATAATTAGGTTCATCTCCACATTATATTGGTCTCAACAATGCCTGAATTGTTTTAGAAATTCTCTCAGCTGGTTTTAATCCCATTGTACTAGAATAGTATGCTTTATCGTATTGCAGAATCCAACATAGTTTGAATTTGAGCAATGAAAATCCCAGATGTATGTCCACATTTGGACATACAATCTATGACCCTTTTAATCCACTTGTCTCAATTTCATGGCTTGACCAAAAACCTCCCTTCCTTAGTATAATATCATATGCATCAATAGTGAATAATGTCTAAATGTCAATGGGGTTTTCTTTCTTTCAACCTCATCAAGTCATAGTGCAACCGCTCAACAACTCGATGAGAATAGTCAAACCACTTGTGCTTATTTTTATGTTGAATTTCCATGACCAAAACTAACATGTGTGACATTATCCTTTCATCACACTCCACTCCAAGCACTTGACACAACATAAAATATGTGTATTTGAAATAATCTAAAAATTCTTCACAATCTAATGGCTCAACTTCTTAGATTGCAAAGATAGAGCCCTTCTCACATCTATGCTTTGGTAATTAACCTCTTCTGAACCCAACCTTGTGTTCAACATATTATTTTTGCTACTTTTCCATACTAATATTTTCATTAGCATTAGGATTCATTCTGAAAACCTCTATGACTTCTTTTTATCTCCAAAATGTTTCTACCATCTGTGTCTGTGATTAACCTATTGACATCATCATATCTATCTGCAAGTTGCAACATTAAGTCAACCTCCACAAAATAATTAGGGAAAACCAATTTCCCCAAATCATAACCCTAAACATTTCAACCGGGGTGTGGAGTATCTCTTCTTTTGAAAGTGTACAAGAATAACTCCCATCTAGGCTCTAGCGTGACAATGTCAATAATTCCCACTGCAAGGTCCTTAAAATTGGTGGCTAATATTCCTTCCTCGGTGGCCTTCTTGCACTCACCTTGGAATATTTCAGCTGGAACTTGTTGATGAAACAAACATATTCCTTTGGTTGACCCTTGTTCTTCTCGATTCCTTCATATATTTGGGGTGGGTCATGGGAGACTTTCTATTTTTTCATCTTGGGTGTGGGTTTTGAGGACGATGACTCACCAGGCTAGCTTATCTTAATTTACTTAGGGATTTCAGGTTTGAATTCACGCTAGGTTTTGGGATTGATATTCTATACTTGACAACTTAAGCTTAAATTCAAATACAATTCTACCCTTTTTCTTTTATCCCAAATAGAAAACTATACTTAATCAAGAGAAGCCAAAAACCCTAATTCACCCTTGAAAAAAACCTAGACATTTTTATTTAATTTTCCAATTCTTGAAAAATAACAAGAAAAACTAGTGGGATTGGATGACAACTTATTTGGGAAAAACTCTTCTGCAACCCTTCTTTGGACTTGACTCTGGTCACTTTGAACTCTTCTTCAACTCCTCAAATGTCAGAATGAGATGAAAATAAAACTACAAACCCTTTTACATGAATTCAACTAAGTACGTTCACCATTAATGGCACAAGAAGGCTCGCATGAGTGAACAATTACTCCATCAATTTCCCGTTCTTGTTTGAATTCAAGCCATTGATTTGCTCATGTGAAAATTCCATCTAACAAATCACATAATTCCATAATCTCTATGGGGCCCTTTGGGCGATTTGGTACATACTTTGATGATGAGTTGAGAAGCTTCCATGTGTACCTCTTTATATTTTGTTAGTATTGCTCATCACATCTTCCAGTCCTGCATTGGGACCTCATCAAGCGATGGCTGAGAAGCCAATGATGAGATATTAGCCATTAATCTTGATCATGGGAGGATCTTAGCCAAAAAATTGAATCCTATCGTTCATTGCACATTCACTCTTCATTAAGCAATCTTAATCCATGATACACCAAGCTCATGCGATGGAGAGGAACTCCACCCATCGATAGTTGTGGGTTCCTTCTTGGAAAGCTTGAGACAACCGGTGATAGTGATAAAGCCAACGATGGGTTAAATACTTAATCACATCGCTCATCGGGGGTTGCTTTCTAGTGGTGACAATGTAACACGTGTTGGGGGATGAACCTAATGTGGAAGGAAATATAGTGCATCACTCATCATGAGATGGACATGGGAAAGTCTGAAGGAACACACGATGAGCGATGAATTGACAACAGTAAACTTAAGTGGTGCTAAAATGCACGCAAGCATTAGTTGTTTTAAAAGGGGGACTCCCTAGGTTGAATGGGTGACCTAAATGTTTGGGTCGGTTAAAAAATGATGATGAAGACCATAAAATGCCACTTAAGCAACCAATTACCTAATGCGGTCGGTCAACTAGAGAACATAAGCCAAAGGATAACCATGGGTGCCAATATAAATAAAATCTTAAACCCTGGACCCTAATGGCAATAGGATATGAGAAATTAGAAATCTGACCATGAAATTGAAGGGACCATAAAAGTTTTTTAGGGTTCCACCAACCCTAATGAACACCCATTTTCCTTCTTAGGTCATACATGGAATCCTGACCTTTTCCCTAATAGCACTTCCTTTTGCTTCACCGTAAACTCATTTGACCAAAGGAACCCATAATATTACCCTCTTCAACCTCCCAACATGTGTTTCTATTTCCAAAAAAATTATTGACTCTCCACAGAACCTCAGGACCTAGGTGGAATTAACAAAGAGGGCTCGATAAGAAAGAAAACAAAAGTTGCAGGAAAAAGTTATAAATCCAACCACTCTGAAGCTAGAGACCTGTTTTGTTGAGGAACATAATGCTCTGATGATCTCGGGTATGAGGACGCAAGTATCTAAGCCAGAGGGGGAATGTAATATGAGGATTATGATATCCAAACTATGGGTCTCAACTTGAGAAATACTCTCCCACATGACAAAATAGGCCTTGCCAAGGCAACACAAAAGGTGGTTTACAATTATTAAGAGAAATTGAACAAGAAATTGAAAAGTGAAAATTTCTAGAGTTAGAGAATTTGAAGGGAATGATGGATAGATTACAAGTATAGGTGAGGGGAAAAGATATGGATATGAAATGCTTAAGGTAGACATAGGATAATCAAGGAGAAGTGGCTAAGTCGCTCGAAGAAACCCAGAATGAAAGAAATTGACTTTATGTTGAGGTGAAAATATTGTAGTGTGAGGTTGACATCGATTGTAAAACAACTAAAAATGTGAAAACTCCAATGTAAGAGGTTGTTGAAGAAAATACACAGAGGAAGAAGAAGTTTTATGGTGAAATAGGCTAACAAAACAATATTTGTACAGAGTTGCAAAGAGAGTTGCAGAAGATGGGAGAGAAAAAGGCTGATATGAAGGAAGATTTGGCTAATTTCTGATCTCAACTAGCCAAAAATATTCAGAAGGCCTAGGTAGAAACAAACAGAGAGAGATAGGAGAATCAAGACATTGAGTCTATTCTATAGAATCATAATGGAGAGGTAGAGAAGTTGTGCTCAGAACTTTCAAACACTCTCCAAGCGATAGATCAATTGAAAGAAAGCATGAAGGATAAAGAGGCCCAATTCCAATAGGAATGGGCTGGAGCATGAGGGATTGAAATCCTCCTAATAATTCAAGGATTACTATCCTACCATTGGGAAAGAATCATGATTGTGTTAGTGTCCCTAAAGCTAGTCTCGAAATTCCTAACAGATGCACAAGAATAAAACATGAAAATCAACCCAATAGTTAAGTAGATTATACACACAATAACCCCCATTCTAAGGAGTCAGGGAGGTTAATCATCAAGTTGTATAAAGTGACTAAGGAAGCTTTGAAAAATACTAGAATTCTAGACTAAAGGGTAGCAATTAGAAAGGTAAGCATATTTATCACCTACAATCAAGTCACCCAGGAAAGAAAGGCTTGTTAGTCAACATTGACTAACAAGGTTGTAGATATTAGGGAAGACTTATAGGCTCCAATTTAGATTGGGTTAACCTCCTTATTATCAGAAGATGGAGGAGTGTTGGAAGAAGACCAATGCAAAGAGGCCATCAGGCTCAAATAGGAGGACTTCTCATTACTCCAAGGTTTGAGACCATCTCCTTCGGTCATGGAAATCGAAAAGGTGCTCCTCCATTTATCCTGACTCTACTACCACATCAAAGTTATTGCATCAAAATGGGTAGGAGTTTCTTTGAAGGAGGTTCTCTATCTCGATCAATCCTATGATACATTGCATGCACTTATTATGCCTTCCAATGAAGACTAGGAGTTCTAGCATGCTGCTTTCCTCAAACTCTGAGTATTCTTTTATATCTGGGTTCATGGCTTTGCAAGAAGAGGCCCCTTGTGAGTTGCCAAAACTATGGAGGAATTTTTCTCTAGGTGTTTCACCTTTGTTTTCAGCTCCTGTAGTCTTCCTTTTCAGCTCTTACTTCTTTTTTCAATTTTGACGGCACCCTACCCCAAGGGCTAAGGTTAGTCCCATGAAAAGGTGTGCAATGTGCCATGTATTGGAAGCTTTGCAACATGAGCATGAATTATGGATGGTTGTGCTAGTTGTTCCTATGTTGTCACTGATGTAAACATGGTAATAACTAGATGGTGATAACTATATAGGAAGTTTTCTTGGTTTACCAAAATTTATTCTCTACCAGTAACACTCCTTTGTGACGGATCAATGTGTTGGTATTTGAGTCTGAAACTCATCGCAAGATCTGATATGATTCTAATCCCTTAACCATGTTTTATTGAATCATTCAGACCACTATTTCCTGGATCTTGAGACGTATTTTGCTATGAATAGAAAGTTATCTCTGACAAAGTTTAACTCTATATCCTACTATTGTTTTGAGTGACATATATTGTGTGTGAGACTCCACATTCTACTAAGGTGAACATTCTTTTACTATAGTTTTGTTGATAGTCTCATTTCTAGTAGTATGATGGGAAATTAATGTGTTCTTAGATCATAAAGGTGTTTTTTTTAGGATTATTTGTTGTTTTAGAGAATTGTGCTTTAGTATTTTCCAACTCAACTATGCAATATATTATAAAGACTAATAGCCAACTTGGAATAATGCACTACATGGATAAAATGTTCAAATCTTATATGGTACTGACGAAGAAAGGTTTTGATTATTTTGTGTTCATCCAATTAGGGTGACCTAATTTATGAATAAGATATACTTGTATATACATAAGATGAGAGATGAACAAACACGAGAGGGAGAAGGAGAAAGTGTGTGCGTGTGTGCGAGCAAGTGAACAAAGGAGAAAATAAAAGCCTAAATTATTTAGCAGTAGTATAGATTTGATTTTGAGCTTCAGTGGAACTGAACCCTACACATCGAAGGTGTATTCCATCGGTTCATTATTTTGGTAGTGAGCCATCTTTTGTACTCAGGTTGTGAGCCTTTTGAGGACAATGAGTCATGGCAGTGAGCCCCGTAATATTTTGTATCTGAATATAATATATTATGAGTTAACCCTCATCGTGGTTTCTCCCATTCTGGGTTTCCCAAGAAAAATTCCTAGTGTTCATGTGTGTGATTGCATTGACTTATTTCTATGTTCTCTCTTGTTGATTAAGTCAAAATTGTGATAATGGTTAAATTGATTTTTTTATTAGTTTGTGGAATACCGATTCACCCCTCCTCTCAGTATTCCAGTTGTTCAACACCATTTTATGGCTATGGGGATTTTTCCTATACCTCTTTCCCTTTTCGGCCCAAAATGGGACACATGGCTATATGGTTGGGATTTTCCCCAAGCTGCTCTCATAGACTAATAAATCACCTATCAGCAAGCTACGTCAATTATTTTTTTCGGGCAAGTTACTTCACCATGGGTGTATCTTTTCTTTGGAAAATATTTTTGAAAGGCACATTGGGTTTTATGTCTTCAATATTAGTCTTTTGTGGTGACATCATTATTCCTCAAAGCTAATCATATCGGATTTTTACCAAGATGTAATAAGATATGATATTTCTCTGATAGCATATCTTCACAAAGCCTTTGAACCATCTGAAGCCATTAATGAAGCAACTTAAATTTACTAGCAAAGATTGTTTTGATTGAATCATATCTTTGATTGTATTGTAGAATATCAAATGAGGATACCTCTTGGGAGTTCACCTCTATCGGTTGTTGTATTGGCTTATCTCTCTAGCTCTATAAAATGGGTTTATAGTGACTGTGAGACAAAGAGATATCCTTTTATCACCAAGATAGAATTGTTCATTCTATTAGAATAGGGAGGAGTAGGAAATATTTTACAGAGCTTTGTTTCATTCTACGGCATGTGAAAATTGTTAAAACTATTATTCGGATTGGCATCCAACCTTTGTGTTTATGTTATTTATTACAAGAACTAGTAATATTAGAAAGAAATATATGAGCTTGTGCATATATATGGACCTCATCACACATTTCATTTCTCTATTATGGTATGTTTAATGCTCTATGTCAATTTATGTCAATATAGTCTTGATGATTATTTTATATTCCATTAGCTTTTATGTTTTCTCAATGCTGCTTTTTAGAAATTGAATCATGTTTTTTGTACTCTTTTATTTTTTGTGTAGATTGTGTTAACTTTCATATTATGTTGTAAGAGCTAAAGGTTTTTATAAAGATTTGAAATATTCATTTAGTAATAGGTTTCTTGTTTTTGTCAGACCTTAATGGGTGCTTCCCACGGGGAGATTTAAATGACTAATTTGCACTCTCAAACCTTAGTTTCTCATTCTCTTCCCAACACTGAAGGGTTTGTGGCATTTTGTATCCATTTTATCAAAAGTAAGAAGTTGATAGGCTTTGAAATGTTGTTAAACCTTTGTCGCATCACCATCTTTTCTTTTCCCTACATTTCTCTTTCCCCTTTTCCCCACAACACAAAGAAGAGTCGACTTCTATAATCATCTTCAAGATGTAATTCAATGAGGCAAAAAATGGTCCCCCACTCACTAAATTCCCATAAGGTTGTTTGGAAGAAGTGAAAGCTTTCATGATCAACATTTATCACAAGCCATTTCAACCATAATAAAGTCAAAATAAAAACCAATTAGTGGTAGGAAATGAATCATTGATCTACCACCAAAGGGAATATATTTATATAAAATCATAATAAGTATAAACTTAATAAATCTAAATGAATAATTATTAATGTAGGAATATATAGCTCTATTGATGGGGTCATATCCCCAGTCAACTTGATGTTGATTTCATTTAGATAAGAGAAAGGTGAAAATAGTAGCATGAACTAAATCATTGTTACAAATAAAAATTTATTTATGTGATACATTATATAATATGTAAGAAAAGGAAAAATATAAGTAATTTATTTACTTCTTACAAATAAGGGATGTCTAAACCTAAACACCTTTTATGAGAGTCACACATAGGATATTTTATTATGAAATGTATAAACCTAAGAAATTATATGAGTGAATTCATTAGTGAGTTTCATGAGTTATATCCTGACTATCCAACTTATCAAGGCCAACATAGCTATTTTGTAAGAATTAATTATTGGAATAGGTATTGAATGTATCTAATTGAATTTCTTGTGAACTATATCTTATTTTATGTAGAGTGTAAAGCTTCTTCCAAAGACTAAAATAGGATATGATAATGATGTTAGAACACTGAGGGAGGGATGATAGAGAATAAACAACATCTATCTAAGGATAAAATAGATGAAAAAAAGTTATGTTTTGGAGAAGTTAGAATTATCTGTCTCATTATATAATTGAATATATGAAGGACTTATAACATTGATTGTATCCCAATATTTTTAAATAGGACTAGGTTGAAATTTAGGTTTTTGATCACCATTCCTAGCCATTTTTATCATTTTTATGACACAAATATTGGCCATAAATCTTATTCTCTAAGAGGAGCATCATTAACATGAAAATGAATGGTATCATTATGAGGATTAATGAGGGAACAATCTCTAATCTTATGATCAAAGTAGTACAATATAATAAATTTGTTAAGAATGTTAAGATAAAGACCATATTGTGTTTGTCTATTTTGTTAAATTTGTATGTCCTTGGAGAGATATTTTTAATAGTAATTTTTCTATAGACGAGATAAGAAAAAATTGCTAAACTCAACACAGATGGCCTTACCTAACTATATTTCTATCATTGGAAAAATATCTAGCATGCTATGAGAAACCCAAGACTTTATCCAAATATGCCCTTTAATATTTACCTATTGTGATGTTTTTGTATTATGGTAACGGTAGGAAGGGCCCATACCCATTATAATGCAACCATAGAGGTAGAAGAATAGTGTCTCATAAAATCATGAGATATAACATTAACATATTAGCTTGTAGACCACATCATCGCATGAGATTGAAATTGAGATACTACTTAAACATTGAGAGCACATTCACCAAGCTATAGGAGCAGAGAAATCAATGCAAAGAAATGTAGAGCATTCCCAAACTAGTCCACACAACCAACAAAACTACCAACCTTCTACAATTCATAGAACTCTTCTCAGAAACATGAGTGAATTCAAAATATAGGAGTGCAACATCCACAAAATACTGAAATTGAATATCAAATTGCAAGAAAAAAACATCAATAATGGAGGAATGTAGAGAATTATCTTAATCAAACTTTAATTCAACATCTAGGAACAAAATCACTTAAGCAACTTGCGGAGGTCAAAACTTCCTTTCAACAAAAAAAACTTCATCAAGAAAATTAGGAGAGTATATAAGACATATTGTAGACCTTCCACAATATTTATCCATTATCAATCATGCTTCTAATCCTTATCTTAATATATCATCATGAAATCAACTCTACTAAAAATAATAATGCATTATATGAACTTCAACAACTCTCCATCGAGAAGGCATGTTATCCAATCATGAACTTTAACAATTCTTCTTTAATAAGGGATGATATCCGGCTATTAAACTCATCACCAATGTTAGTCCAAGTTGAATATAATAATTATAACCAGTGCCAAGGACTAAATATCTTCTAATAATCAATGCTAACACAAATGACAATCACATGACATGAGGAAAAATCAACAAGCAATGTTCACACCAAAGATAGCAACTGCCAATAATCTCCTTAGTGTTTACATTAATGAAAACCATCGGTGTTGACTTCAATGAAAAAAAATGCCAACAATATCATATACTCATTGTGGGGAAGGCATTTCTTTATTTACTTGTTCATTGGTCACCTCAATCTCATCATCTTCATCTATATGAATGGGATAGTCAACCAATGATGGTTGATCAATCATTCTCCTTTTTTGTGACTACTCCCATGGAGGAGATTCCAAAATAATTACATTAAGAGGGGAAGTGAGTGCTTGTGGAGGATATGGACATAATTGCACACGAGTGGGAGAGTGTTGAGCAAACTATCTTATTATAGGCCCTTTTTTCCTTCTCTTAAAAATATAAACAAATGGATCAATGGTTGGGGGCTGATAAGTGGACCTCTTTTCAAAGGATAGAGCCTTCCCAACTATCTTATTAATATTTTGCAAGATCATTTTGATCCTTGCAATTGGATCTTTGATTTCTGCATATGCACCCTAATAATTAGTATCCTTTTTCTTGTTAACATCCTCAACCTTTTTGAATGTTGTCCATTTGACATTCATTCCATTCACGTCCTTGTCATATTTATAATTCTTTATGGAATTATAATGTAAGGGAAAAAAGAACCTTTCTTCTTCCCACCAAGAAAGGAATGGTATCATTAAGAGGGTTAATGAGGGAAAAATCTTTCATCTTATGACCAAAGTAGTACAATATAAAAAAATTGGTAAGACATTTGTTAAGATAAAGAACATATTGTGTTTGTGTATTTTGTTAAATTTGTATGTCCTTGGAGAGATATATTTTTAATAATAATTTTTTTATAAATGATATAAGAAAAAATTGCTAAACTCAACACAAATGGAGTTACCTAACTATCTTTCTATCATTGGAAAATTAGCATATGGGAAACCCAAGACCTTGTCCAAATACTTTAATATTTATCTCTTGTGATAAGTTTTGATTATGGTGTTGTAGGAAGGGCCCATACCCTATAATGGTAACCATAGAGGTAGAAGAATAAAGTCTCATAAGAACATGAGATATAAAATTAACATATTAGCTTGTAGACCAGCATCATCACATGAGATTGAAATTAGACATCATTTGAACATTGAGATCATATCTACCAAGTTACATGACTGTATAAATCAATGAAGAGAAATGTAGAGCATTCCAAACTAGTCCACAACCAACAAACACTCGAACCCTTCTACAGTCTTATAGAACCTTCCTTAAACACGAGTGAATTTTCTCAAAATATAGGAGTGGCAACATCCACAAAACACCGAAAAGGAATACCAAATTTCAAGACAAAACATCAATAGTGGAGGAATGTAGAGCATTATCTTTAAAACAAAACTTTAATTCAACATCTAGGAAAAATCACTTTAAGCAACTTCATGGCATCAAAACTTCCTTACAACAAAGAACACTTTTATCAAGAACATCAAGAGAGAACATAAGACATATTGTAGACCTTCAATAACATCTCTCCAAAATTAGTCATGCTTCTAATCCTCATCTAAAAATATCAATATGAAATCAACTCTACTAACAATAATAATGCATTATATGAACTTCAACAACTCTCCTTCGATAAGGCATGCCATTAAATCATGAAATTTAATTGTTCTTCTTTGATAAGGGATGATATCTAACCATTAAATTCATCACCAGTGTTAGTCCAAGTAGAATATAACAATTTTAACCAGTGCCAAGGACTAAATATATTCTAATAATCAATGCTAACACAAATGAAAATCATATGACATGAGGGAAAATCAATAGCCAATGTTGACACCAAAGATAGCAATTTCCAATAATCTCTTTAGTGGCTGACATTAATGAAAACCATCGGTGTTGACATCAATGAAAACGACTGCCAACAAAATCATATGCTCATTGTGGGGAAGGAATTTCTTTATTCACCTATTCATTGGTCACCTCAATGTCATCATCTTCATCTATACCAATGGGATAGTCAACCAATGATGGTTGATCAATCTTTCTTTTCCTTTTGTGACTATTCCCATGGATTCTTAGACTCAAAATAATTACATTAAGAGGGGAAGAGTAAGCTTGTGGAGGATATGGGCCAATTAAACATGAGGGGAGAATGTTGAGAAACTATCTCATTATAGGCCTCTTTTCCTTCTCTCTCTTAAAAAATATAAACAAATGGATCAATGGTTGGCGCTAATAAGGATTCTCTTTGAAGGCTAGAGCCTTCCAACTATCCTATCAATATTTTTAAGATCATTTTGATCCCTGTAATAAGATATTTGATTTTTGTATATGCACCCCTAACAATTAGTATCCTTTTTCTCTTAACTTCCTCAACCCTTTTTAATTTGTCCATTTGATTATCTATTCCATTCATGTCCTTTTATATTTATAATTCTTTATGGAATTATAATGTAAGGGAAGAAAGAACGCTTTCTCCCACAAAGAAAGGAATGGTATCATTGTGAGGATTAATGAGGGCACAATCTCTAATCTTATGATCAAAGTAACTTACAACGTAAAAAAGTTGTTAAGAATGTTGAGATAAAGAACATAGTGTGTTTTTCTATTTTGTTAAATTTGTATGTCCTTGGAGAGATATACTTTTAATAATAATTCTTTTATAGATGAGATAAGAAAAAATTGGTAAACTCAACATAAATGGTACTACCTATCTATCTCTCTATCATTGGAAAAATATCTAGCATGCTATGGGAAACCCAAGACTCTATCCAAATATGCCCTTTAATATTTATCTCTTGTGAGAAGTTTTGATTATGGTAAATGTAGGAAGGGCCCATACCCATTATAACGCAATCCTAGAGGTAGAAGAATGGAGTCTCACAAAAACATGAGATATAACATTAACATATCAGCTTGTAGACCACATCATCACATGAGATTGGAATTAAGATACTATATGAACATTGAGAGCACATTCACCAAGCTACAGGAGCAAAGAAATCAATGCAGAGAAATGCAGAGCATTCACAAACTAGTCCACACAACCAACAACACTGCCAACCTTCTACAATTTACTAAACTCTTCTTGGAAACACGGGTGAATTCAAAATATAAGAGTGCAACATCCACAAAACACTAAAATTGAATACCAAATTGCAAGACCAAAACATCAATAGCGGAGGAATGCAGAGCATTATCCTGAACAAACTTTAATACAACATCTAGGAACAAAATCACTTAAGCAACTTGCGGAGGCCATAACTTCATTTCAACAAAACATACTTCATCAAGAAATTAGGAGAAACTATAAGACATATTATAGACCTTCCACAATATTTCTCCATTATCAATCATGCTTCTAATCCTCATCTTAATATATCATCATGAAATCAACTCTACTAACAATAATAATGCACTATATGAACTTCAAAAACTCTCCTTTGATAAGGCATGTCATCCAATCATGAACTTTAACAATTATTATTTGATAAGGGATGATATCCGACCATGAAATTTATCACCAATGTTAGTCCAAGTTGAATATAACACCAACTAGTGCCAAGGATTCAACATCTTATAATAATCACGTTAACACAAAATGACAATCATATGATATGAGGGAAAATCAACAAGCAATGTTGACACAAAAGATACAATTGCCAATAATCTCCATAGTGTTGACAAACAATTCTTGTGAATGTAGACAAAGTGTGTTGGGATTAAGATGTCTTAATCTTTGGAGTCCTACCATTTGTTTGGTAATTATTTATTTAATTTATCTTATATCTTATTTATTTATGTTAATTAATTTTATGTGCACCTGATGATGTCATGAGTTGGAGTGACAAGTTGAATTGTCTTCAAACATGTGAAATGGTAACGATGATATGGCTCTTATTTTTTAGGAGTTAGGTGTCCCATTTTGTGTGAGTTGACTAGAGTCATTTGATAGGTATCTCATTTTACATTGTGAGTTACAACTTGCCGTTTTTATTTTCAAGGAGTCAAGTTTGGAAGTTGAACTTTAGAAGTGGAGTTGTGCATGAAGACATTTTCTATTTCATGTTGGGTTTGCATGGAATGTGGGTGCTTTGGAAGTTCAGTTATATTTTTGCATGTGTAGGTTAACTAACAATTGGTAGTTGCAATATTGCATGTGTTGACAAGTGGAAACTTACCATTATGCATGCGTAGTGTTTTTGGTGCCTAGCTTTTGCATCTTCAATCTTGGGTGTTGGAGTTTGAAAATGTTTAATTAATTCATTGTAGGCTCCTATAAAATGAGCACTTGTATTTTGGAGTTTGTAGTTGTTGCTTGTTGAAGTGTTGTTATGTTGTCAGAATTAATCCAAAATCTTGAAGAAGTGTGAAAGCTCATGTTAATGAGCTTGGTGTTGATATTGCATTGCATTATGTTTTTATTATTGAAAATACAAAGTATTGTGCTTTTGGAGTGTGAGGTTTTCTCCTGAAAGGGTTTTCCCCACATAATGTTTTGTGTTATGATTTTGTTATTTATCTATTTATGATATGAATGTGCATCTAAATTTTGTAAGTGTAAAGGTGTTTAAGAAGATTTTGCAACCCTCTCTTGCTTAGATTGGTGTAAGAAGTTGCTTTTGCACACTCGACTTCCTTTCAATAGGTATCAGAGCCTAACCAACTTTATTTCCGTTGTTGGGTTGAAAGGTTTTTTGTACTAATTTAGTTTCAGTGGGAGTTTTGCAGAAGAATATTTTATGATCTTCTTGCAAGCAAAAGATGGCAAGTACATCTAGTAGAATCGAAATGGAGAACTTTAATGGTGGTAACTTCGAGTTATGGAAGTTGAAAATGGAGGATATGCTTGTGGACAGAGATCTATGGGCTACAATATCTAATACAAAACTAGCTAGCATGAACCAAGGAGATTTTGATCTTATGGATAGGAAAGTCAAGGATCTAATAAGACTATTTGGTTGATTTTGGGCTTTTGAATGTTGATGAAGAGAATACTGCAAAAATTATTTCGAAGAAACTTAAAGAGATGTTTATCAAGCTAAATCCCTAGTGAACAAGTTATTCTTGTAAAAGAAATTATATAATTTGAAGATGGAAGATGGAGGGTCCATTGCAAATCACCTAAATGCATTTAACATGCTTGTTGCACAATGGGGTTTCATTGGCGACAAAATAGAGGAGGATTGTTACATGCTTTTGTTATATTCTTTGTCAAACTCATGGGATCACCTAGTGATAGTCTTTGTGAGTACCACTACCAAGTTCAAAATGGATGAGGTGGTTGAATCATTGTTGTCTAAAAAGTTATGAAGGAAATCTTTTGAGATTGCTAAGGAGCCCCTTGTTGTTTGGAGCAGATCTAAAGAGAAAGGAAAGAAAAAGACAAGAAGTTTAAATCCAAATCTTTGGGGAGATCAAAATCTTCTAGTAAGTCCAAGGGAAAATGTTGGAACAATGAAAAAATTGGTCATTTTCACAAACAGTGCAACGAGGAGAAGAAAAATAAAGGTAAAAATAGTTTATTTTATTTTTACTCTAATAAATCCTCTTAGGATGATACAAATTCTTTTGTCGCAACCTTGGCAACACATGCATTTGAAAGATGTGTGGTTGATAAACTTAGGTGCTTACTTCCACATGACCTCGCACAAGGGTTGGCTCTCAAAGTATGAGGAATATAATAGTGGGAAAGTGTATCTAGGTGATGACTCTTATTTGGAGATTGTTGGTCGTGGAAGAGTCAAGATCAAATTCCTTGTGGTAGAGGGAAAGGGATTGATGTTGTCTTACATATCTTGGGTTTGACATGAATCCTATTTTTTGTAAGTAAATTGAATGATTCGAGTATGCAGGTTGTTTTCTTGAGTCCCATGTAAGCTGACAAGAGAAGCTATGGGGATAAGTGCACCAAGTTGTGACACAAAAATGGCTCTTCAGATGCCACTTTTTTTTTTAAATCAGCAAAATCTGATCTACACGAGAAAACGAAGATAGTTACGCTCATAATTTGAAGATACAGAAACAACAAAAGTTGAAGTGCTTCGAGTCTAGTTTCTAAGCCACTATTTTTTTGAAATTAATGAAGATTAAGGGTTTGAAAAAGGGGGGCCAAAAACAGGTCCTATTTTTATCAAAAAAAAGCATAGCGTATTATGGCCCCCCCTTTTTGATTAACTATTTTTTAGAATTTCAAAAATCTAAATGGTGAGAAATTAGCTAACACCATGTAGTTTATCCCCATTCTTCCAACTATTTTTTTAAATAAATATATAATATTTTATGAATTTTTCAAGTGGACACATCCCTAAAAGTTGAAATTTGAGTGTTCTCCCCTAAATTTTTCAAAACTAATCAATTTTTTTCATCATGTGTAGAATATTGGTCACCTAAATCTCATCATCTTCATCTATACCAATGGGATAGTCAACCAATGATGGTTAATAAATCCTTCTCCTTTTTTGTGACTACTCCCATGGAGGAGATTCCAAAATAATTACATTTAGAGGGGAAGTGAGTGCTTGTGGAGGATATGGATGCAATTGCACATGAGGGGGAGAGTGTTGAGAAAACTATCTTATTACAGGCCCTTTTTTCCTTCTCTCAAAAATATAAACAAATGGATCAATGGTTGGGGGATGATAAGTGGACCTCTCTTCAAAGGCTAGAGCCTTCCCAACTATCCTATCAATATTTTGCAAAATAATTTTGATCCTTGCACTTGGATCTTTGATTTTTGCATATGCACCCTAAAAATTAGTATCCTTTTTCTTGTTAGCATCCTCAACCTTTTTGAATGTTGTCCATTTGACATTCATTCCATTCACATCCTTGTCATATTTATAATTCTTAATGGAATTATAATGTAAGGGCAGAAAGAACCTTTCTTCTTCCCACCAAGAAAGGAATGGTATCATTATGAGGATTAATGAGGGCACAATCTCTAATCTTATGATCAAAGTATTACAATATAAAAAATTTGTTAAGAATGTTAAGATAGAGAACATATTTTGTTTGTCTATTTTGGTAAGTTTGTATGTCCTTGGAGATATATATTTTTAATAATATTTTTTTTTATAGACGAGATAAGAAAAAATTGCTAAACTCAACACAAATGGTATTACCTAACTATCTTTCTATCATTGGAAAAATATCTAGCATGCTACAGGAAACCCAAGACTTTATCCAAATACGCCCTTTAATATTGATCTCTTGTGATAATTTTTTATTATGGTAAAGGTGGGAAGGGCCCATACCCATTATAATGCAACTAGAGAGGTAGAAGAATAGAGTCTCATAAAAACATGAGATATAACATTAACATATTTGCTTGTAGACCACATCATCACATGAGATTTGAATTGAGATATTGCTTGAACATTAGAGCACATTCACCAAGCTATAGGAGTGTAGAAATCAATGCAAATAAATGCAAAGCATTCCCAAACTAATCCACACAACCAAAAACACTGCCAACCTTCTACAATTCATAGAAAACTTCTCGGAAACATGAGTGAATTCAAAATATAGGAGTGCAACATCCACATAACACTGAAATTGAATACCAAATTGCAAGTCCAAAACATCAATAGTAGAGGAATGTAGAGTATTATATTGAACAAACTTTAATTCAACATCTAGGAACAAAATCAATTAAGCAACTTGCGAAGGCCAAAACTTCCTTTCAACAAAAAATACTTCATCAAGAAAATCAGGAGATTATATAAGACATATTGTAGACCTTACACAATATTTCTCCATTATCAATCATGCTTCTAATCCTCATCTTAATATATCATCATTAAATGAACTCTACTAACAATAATAATGCATTATATGAACTTCAACAACTCTCCTTCGATAAGGCATGCCATTCAATCATGAAATTTAATTGTTCTTCTTTGATAAGGGATGATATCTAACCATTAAATTCATCACCAGTGTTAGTCCAAGTAGAATATAACAATTTTAACCAGTGCCAAGGACTAAATATATTCTAATAATCAATGCTAACACAAATGAAAATCATATGACATGAGGGAAAATCAATAGCCAATGTTGACACCAAAGATAGCAATTTCCAATAATCTCCTTAGTGCTGACATCAATGAAAACCATCGGTGTTGACATCAATGGCAACAACTGCCAACAATATCATATTCTCATTGTGGGGAAGGCATTTCTTTATTCACTTGTTCATTGGTCACCTCAATCTCATCATATTTATCTATACCAATGGGATAGTCAACCAATGATGGTTGATCAATCCTTCTTCTTTCTTGTGACTACTCCCATGGAGGAGATTCCAAAATAATTTCATCAAGAGGGGAAGTGAGTGCTTGTGGAGGATATGGACGCAATTGCACATGAGGTAGAGAGTGTTGAGCAAACTATCTTAATTGTTATATAATAGATCTGAAAATTCTATTATATAAGGCACAAACCTTGGAAAAATATTTTGTTTAATAGGGAGGCAATACCCTCAAAATTGTGCAATCTGTATGTTGATAATAATCTCCATAATTTTGTTGGATCCTCAATTCTAGCCTCTTCTCCATTGGCCTTAACAAATCAAGAATTTATTTCTACAATATGATCTCTACAACTCCCAAAAATATGAGCACCTTTGTTTTCCAAAGTGATTTTTAAAAGTATCAAAAATTGTCTCCTCACAATTCCTATCCCAAATGTGTGTCTAGCATTAGAATATGATGGAGTTGCATTTACCTTCATCTGCATGCATTTGTAATGCAAGGCCCCATTCTTTCTTTCTTCCATAAAAGAATATGTGGTAACGTAATGATTACCATATGAAGGTTATCATATTACTACTCTTTCATTTCCATCAACTATTTGTAGATAACATTTGCAACATAAGCTGTAAAATAAAACTCATCATTAACTAGAGGGTTTTGAATGTCCACTTCCATATACAAGAAATGGACTAGAATGTTCTATGAATCACCTCTAAGGACTTGGAATAGGGCATAATAAATTTTGATGAAATAATATTCAAGAGTTTACACTTTAAATTACTCCACTTCATTTGAGTGAATTTTGAAAAAAAATCTATCAAAACCCTTCACTTTTTTAGAGGAAGCTAGTAAGCCTTGAATCTACTCCTATCTTGTTGATATTTCTACTTTAACTTGATTTAAAATCAATGGCATTCCAAGAAACTGTATTCAACTTAAATACATATAAAATGAAAGCCTTGAGAACTCCAATTAATTCTTCACCATTAGGAGCCCTAACCACCATCACATTCTCATCATAATTAGCTATAATTTAGCTTTGTGGAAAGAAAAATCAATAAATATGTGAAAACTCAAATGTAAGAGGTTCTTGAAGAACATCAACAAAGGAAGAAGAAGTTTTATGATGAAATAGGCCGACAAAACAATATCTGTCTAGAGTTGCAAAGAGAGTTGCAGAAGATGGGAGAGCAAAAGGCTGATATGCAGGAAGATTTGGCTAATGCCTGATCTCAAGTAGCCAAAAATATTCAGAAGGCCCAAGTAGAAACAAAGAGAGAGAGATGGGAGAATGAAGACATTGAGTGTATTCTATAGAATCATAATGGAGAGGTAGAGAAGTTGTGCTCAGAACTTTCAAACACTCTCCAAGAGATAGATCAGTTGAAAGAAAGTGTGAAGGATAAAGAGGCCCAATTCCAATAGGAATTGGATGGAGCATGAGGGTTTGAACTCCTCTCGATAATTCAAGGATTACTATCCTACCATTGGGAAAGAATCATGATTGTGTTAGTGGCCCTGAAGCTAGTCTCAAAATTCCTAATAGATGCACAAGAATAAAACATGAAAATCATCCCAACAGTTAAGTAGATTATACACACAATCACCCCTGTTCTAAAGAGTTGGCAAGGTTAATCATCAAGTTGTATAAAGTGACTAAGGAAGCTTTGAAAAATACTAGAATTCTAGATTGAAGGGTAGCAATTAGAAAGGTAAACATATTTATCACCTACAATCAAGTCACGCAGGAAAGCAAGGCTTCTTAGTCAACATTGACTAACAAGGTTGGAGATATCAGGGAAGACTTATAGGCTCCAATTCAGATTGGGTTTCCCTCCTTATTCTTAGTAGATGGAGGGGTGTTGGAAGAAGAGAAATGCAGAGAGGCCATTAGGCTCAAATAGGAGGACTTCTCATTACTCCAAGGTCTGAGGCCATCTCCTTTGGTCATGGAAACCGAAAAGGTGCTCCTCCATTTATCCCAAATCTACTACCACATCGAAGTTGTTGCATCAAAATGGGTAGGAGTTTCTTTCAAGGAGGTTCTCTATCTCGATCAAGCCTTTGATACATTGCATGCACTTATTCCACCTTCCAATGAAGATTAGAAGTTCTAGCATGTTGCTTTCCTCAAACTTTGAGGATTCTTTTATATCTGGGTTCATGCCTCTACAAGAAGAGGCACCTTTTGAGTCGCCAAAACTATGGAGCAATTTTTCTCTAAGTGTTTCACCTTTGTTTTTGGATCATATAGTCTTCCTTTTTAGCTCTTCTTTTTTGCATTTTGATGGCACCCTGCCCCAAGGGCTGAGGTTAGTCCCATGAAAAGGCGTGCAATGTGCCACGTGTTGGAAGCTTTGCAACATGAGCATGAATTATGGATGTTCTGGTTGTTCCTATGTTGCCATTGATGTCAACATGGTAATAACTAGATGGTGATAACTATATAGGAAGTTTTCTTGGTTTACCAGAATTTATTCTCTACTGAAACTCATCATAAGATCTGATATGACTCTAATATCTTAACCATTTTTTATTGACTCTATATCCTACTGTTGTTTTGAGTGAGGTATAATGTGTGTGAGACTCCGTATTCTACTAAGGTGAACATTCTTATACTACAGTTTTGTTGATAGTCTCTTTACTAGTAGTATGATGGGAAATTAATGTGTTCTTGGATCCGAAAGGTGTTTGTTTTGAGGATTATTTGTTGTTTTGGAGAATTGTGATTTAGTCTTTTCCAACTCAACTATGCAATATATTATGAAGACTAATAATCGACTTGGCATAATGCACTACATGGATAAAATGTTCAAATCTTAGATGGTGCCGACGAAGAAAGGTTTTGATTATTTTTTATTCCTCCAATTAGGGTGACCTAATTTATGAATAAGATATACTTGTATATACATAAGATGAAAGATAGAAGATATGAATGAACAAGAGAGCAAGAAGGAGAAAGTGTGTGTGTGTGTGTGTATGAGCAAGTGAACAAAGGAGAAGATTAGAGCCTAAATGCTTTATCAGTAGTACAGATTTAATTCTGAGCTTTAGTGGAGCTGAACCATGCACATTGAAGGTGTACTCCATTAGTTGGGTATGTGCAGGATCATCATGGAAAAAGCATGCCCTTAAGTGGCAAAAAATTTAGAAAAATTAGAGTTAGGCAACTAAACGTAAAAATTTGAATAAGTTATCTATATTATTTCAAAAATGTGTAAAAATAGAATCTGTAGCAAATTGAATGTAGTTTCTAAACTACTAGGTTTTAAAAAAAAAATCTATTTGGTGAAAATTTAAAATTTCAATGCAGTAGTACTTAAATTTTAGGGAAAACAAAAGTAGGTGTCTTTCTAACCACCCTAACCACAATAAAATGATAATATTTTTTTATAAGATTTTAGATATAAGTAGAGGATTCATGCCCCGATGTGATGCATATTTTTTTGTAATTTATTTCTAAGTAAATAATTAATTATGAATTTTTTATTACAAATTTTAAAAAATATAAAAAACTTCTATGTCTGACCACCTTAACTTGGTCAAAACTTCATTAAATTCAATATTTCTTTTTTTAATCCTATAGTATGTGAAGCATAGAATGTGATGCATGTTTTGGATTCAAAAAATATGATACCATTTGAAATCTATAGATGTTTTTCAATTAGCTTATCAATCAGGACTTTAGTCATAATACGAATTGAAAACGAATAATAATTACTTATTAAATTCAAAGTAAAGCATAATTTATATTGATGGAAAGTTGAGAATCTCCTTTAAAAACTATTTTGGTTTCATCAATTTTGGGTAAAAATAAAGTCGTCAGCCACATATCCATCATATTGCCATTTTTTGGCCCATCATGATCTTGCACATACCCAGTTCATTCTTTTTGTAGTGAGCCACTATCATTGTATCTTGGCAGTGAGCCATATTTTGTACTCAAGTTGTAAGCCTTTTGAAGACAATGAGTCTTGGTAGTGAGCCCCATAATATTTTGTATCTGAATATAATATATTATGAGTTAGCCCTCATCATGGTTTTTCCCATTCTGGGTTTTCCATGTAAAAATCCTAGTGTTCATGTGTGTGATTGCATTGACTTATTTCTATGTTCTCTCTTGTTGATTAAGTCAAAATTGTGATAATGGTTAAGTTGATTTTATTATCAGTTTGTGGAATACCGATTCAACCCCCCTCTCAGTATTTCAGATGTTCAACACCATTTTATGGCTATGGGGATTTTTCCTATACTGCTTTCCCTTTCGAGCCTGAAATGGGACACGTGGCTATATGGTGGGGATTTTCCCCAAGCTACTCTGATAGACTCATAAATCACCTATCAACAAGCTACGTCACTTAATTCTGTTGGGTAGGTTATTTCGCCCATGGGTGTATCTTTTCTTTGGCAATTTTTTTTGGAAGGCACATTTGGTTTTATGTCTTCAATATTAGTCTTTTGGGGTGACGTCATTATTCCTCATAGTTGATCAGATCAGATTTTTACCAATATGTAATAATATATGATATTTCTCTGATAGCATATCTTCAAAAATCTTTTGCAACATCTAAATCCATTAATGAAGTAACTTAACTTTTACTAGCAAATATTGTTGTGATTGAATTGTATCTTTGATTGGATTGTAGAATGTCAAATGAGGACACCTATTGAGAGTTCATCTCTATCGGTTGTTGTATTGGCTTATCTCTCTGGCTCTATAAAATGCGTTTATAGTGACTGAGAGACAAAGAGATATCCTTTTATCACCAAGATAGAACTTTTCATTATGTTAGAATAGGGAGGAGTAGGAAATATTTTACAGAGCTTTGTTTCATTCTATGGCATGTGAAAATTGTTAAGACTATTATTCGGATTGACATTTGACCTTTGTGTTTATGTTATTTATTACAAGAACCAGTAATATTAGGAAGAAATATATGAAATTGTGCATCTATATGGCCTTTGTCACATATTTCCTTTCTCTATTATGTTATGTTGAATGCTCTGTATCAATTTATGTTGGTATAGTCTTGATGATTATTTTATATTCCATTATCTTTTATGTTTGCTCAATGCTGCTTTTTAGAAATTGAATCATGTTTGTTGTACTCTTTTATTTTCTGTGTAGATTATGTTAACTTTCATACTATGTTGCAAGAGCTAAAGGTTTTTATAAAGATTTGAAATATTCATTTAGTATTAGGTTTCTTGTTTCTGTCAGACCTTAATGGGAGCTTCCCATGGGGAGATTTAAATGACTACTTTGGGCTCTCAAACCTTAGTTGCTCATTCTCTTCTCAACAATGAAGGGTTTGTGGTATTTTGTATCCATGTTTTATCAAAAGTAAGAAGTTGTTAGGCTATGAAATGTTGTTAAACCTTTGGCGTATCACTATCTTTTGTTTTCCCTACATTTCTCTTTCCCCTTTTCCCCACAACACAAAGAAGAGTCGACTTCTATAATCATCTTGAAGATGCCATTCAATGAGGCACAAAATGGTCCCCCACTCACTGAATTTCCCATAAGGTTGTTTGGAAGAAGCGGAATCTTTCATGATCAATATTTATCACTAGCCATTTAAGCCATAATAAATTCACCATAAAACCCAATTAGTGATAGGAAATGAATCATTGATCTACCACCAAAGGGAATGTATTTAAATAATATCATTATAAGTATAAAATTAATAAATATAAATGAATAATTATTAATGTAGGAATATATAGCTCTATTGATGGGGTCATATCCATAGTCAACTTGATGTGATTTCATTTAGATAAGAGAAAGGTGAAAATAGTAGCATAGACTAAATAATTGTTACAAATCAAAATTTATTTATTTGATACATTATATAATATGTAACAAACAGAAAAATAAAGTAATTTATTTACTTCTTACAAAGAAGGAATGTCTAAACCTAAACACCTTTTATGGGAGTCACACATAAGATATTTTATTATGAACTCTATAAACCTAAGAAATTATATGTGTGAATTCATTAGTGAGTTTCATGAGTTATATCCTCACTATCCAACTTATCAAGGCCAACATAGCTATTTTGTAAGAATTAATTATTGGAATAGGCATTGAATAGATATCTAATTGAATTTCTTGTGAACTATATCTTATTTTATGTAGAGTGTAAAGCTTCTTCCAAAGACTAAAATAGGATATGATATGTTCATTTGATGTTAGAACACTAAGGGATGGAGGATAGAGAATAAACATCTATCTAAGGATAAAATAGATGAAAAAAAGGTTATGTTTTGGAGAAGTTAGAATTATCTGTCTCATTATATAATTGAATATATGAGGGACTTATAACATTGATTGTATCCAAATATTTTTAAATAGGACTAGGTTGAAATTTAGGTTTTTGACCACCATTCCTAGCAATTTTTATCATTTTTATTACATAAATATTGGCCATAAATCTTATTCTATAAGAGGAGCATAATTAACACGAAAAGGAATGGTATCATTATGAGGATTAATGAGGGCACAGTCTCTAATCTTATAATAAAAGTAGTACAATATAAAAAATTTGCTAAGAATGTTAAGATAATCAACACACTGTGTTTATCTATTTTGTTAAATTTGTATGTCCTTGGAAAGATATATTCTTAATAATAAATTTTTTTTATACACGAGATAAGAAAAAATTGCTAAACTCAACACAAATGGCATTACCTAACTATCTTTCTATCATTGGAAAAATAACTTGCATGCTATGGGAAACCCAAGACTTTATCTAAATATGCCCTTTAATATTTATCTATTGTCATAAGATTTGATTATGGTAAAGGTAGGAAGGTCCCATACCCATTATAATGTAACCATAGAGGTAGAAGAATGGAGACTCATAAAAACATTAGATATAACATTAACATATTAGCTAGTAGACCACATCATCACATGAGATTGGAATTGAGATACTGCTTGAACATTGAAAGCACATTCACCAAGCTATAGGAGTAGAGAAATCAATGCAGAATAATGCAAAGCATTCCCAAACTAGTCCACACAAACAACAACACTGCCAAAATTCTACAATTCATAGAACTCTTCTTGGAAACACGAGTGAATTCAAAATATAGGAGTGCAACATCCACAAAACACTGAAATTGAATACCAAATTGCAAGACCAAAACATCAATAGTGGAGGAATGTAGAGTATTATCTTGAACAAAATTTAATTCAA
The DNA here is from genome assembly GCA_007258455.2 of Sequoia sempervirens. Lineage (NCBI taxonomy): Eukaryota > Viridiplantae > Streptophyta > Pinopsida > Cupressales > Cupressaceae > Sequoia > Sequoia sempervirens. The sequence continues at coordinate 27,401 of VDFB02281209.1, forward strand.
CATCTAGGAACAAAATCACTTAAGCAACTTGTGAAGGCCAAAAATTCCTTTCAACAAAAAATACCTTATCAAGAAAATTAGGAGATTATATAAGACATATTGTAGACCTTCCACAATATTTCTGCATTATCAATCATGCTTCTAATCCTCATCTTAATATATCATCATGAAATCAGCTCTACTAACAATAATAATGCATTATATGAACTTCAAAAACTCTCCTTTGATAAAGCATGTCATCCAATCATGAACTTCAATAGTTCTTCTTTGATAAGGGATGATATCTGACCATTAAATTCATCACCAATGTTAGTCCAAGTTGAATATAACAATTAGAACTAGTGCCAAGGACTAAATATCTTCTAATAATCAATGCTAATACAAATGACAATCACATGACATGAGGGAAAATCAATAGCCAATTTTGACACCAAAGATAGCAACTGCCAATAATCTCCTTAGTGCTGACATCAATGAAAACCATTGGTGTTGACATCAATGACAACAACTGCCAACGATATCATATTCTCATTGTGGGGAATGAATTTATTTATTCACTTGTTCATTGGTCACCTCAATCTCATCATCTTCATCTATACCAATGGGATAGTCAACCAATGATGGTTGATCAATCATTCTCATTTTTTGTGACTACTCCCATGGAGGAGATTCCAAAATAATTACATCAAGAGGGGAAGAGAATTCTTGTGGAGGTTATGGACGCAATTGCACATGATGGGGAGAGTGTTGAGGAAACTATCTTATTATAGGCCCTTTCTTCCTTCTCTTAAAAATATAAACAAATGGATCAATGGTTGGGGGCTGATAAGTGGACCTCTCTTCAAAGGAAAGAGCCTTCCCAACTATCCTATCAATATTTTGCAAGATCATTTTGATCCTTGCAATTGGATCTTTGATTTCTACATAAGCACCCTAACAATTAGTATCCTTCTTCTTCTTAACATCCTCAACCTTTTTGAATGTTGTCGATTTGACCTTCATTCCATTCATGTCCTTGTCATATTTATAATTCTTGATGGAATTATAATGTAAGGGAAGAAAGAACCTTTCTTTTGCCCACCAAGATGATTTTTTTTAAAGTTTCACTTAATTGTTATATAATAGATCTAAAAATTCTATTATATAAGGCACAAACCTTGGAAAAATATTTGTTTTAATAGGGAGGCAATACACCCTCAAAATTGTGCAATATGTACGTTGATAATAATCTCCATTATTTTTTTGGATCCTCAATTCTAGCCTCCTCTCCATTGGCCATAAAAAATCAAGAATTTATTTCTACAATATGATCTCCACAACTCCCAAAAATGTGAGCACCAAGTTTTTTTTGCAAAGTAATTTTTAAAAGTAACAAATTTGTCTCCTCACAATTCCTATCCCAAATGTGTGTCTAGCATTAGAATATGATGGAGTTTCATTTACCTTCATCTGCATGAATTTGTAATGCAAGGACCCATTCTTTCTTTCCTCCATAAAAGAACATTTGGTAACGTAATGAATACCACCTGAAGGTTATCATATTACTACTCTTTCATTTCCATCAACTATTTGTAAATAAAATTTGCAACATAAGCTGTAAAATAAAACTCATCATTAACTAGAGGTTTATGAATGTCCACTTCCATATACAAGAAATGGACTCGAATGTTCAATGAATCACCTCTAAGGACCTGGCATAGGGCATAATAAATTTTGATGAAATAATATTCAAGAGTTTACACTTTAAATTACTCCACTTCATTTGAGGGAATTTTGACAAAATTTCTATCAAAACCCTTCACTTTTTTAGAGGAAGTTAGTAAGCCTTGAAGCTACTCCTATCTTGTTGATATTTCTACTTTAACTTGATTTAAAATCAATGGCATTCCAAGAAACCATATTCAAATTAAATACAACAAAAATGAAAGCCTTGACAACTCCAATTAATTCTTCACCATTAGGAGCCCTAACCACCATCACATTCTCATCATAATTAGCTATAATTTAGCTTTGTGGAAATAAACATCCATAAACATATTGGGTACTAGTAGTTTTCCCAAATTATATGACCATACATTTGATATTGGGAATTTTGAATTCATTTTTCCATACCAACGAACAAACAATTTCCAACTAGACAAGGGGATTTTTGCATCTCTACACTCATAGACATCATCAACCATGCCAGTAACAACACTAGGACCATCAACCTTTAGTTGCTTTTTGGATGAACTTGGAATTTGGGAAATTAGGTTCTTATATAGTGTTCTATTTGAAGAAGAGGGTTGGCTCTTTAGTGGATTTGTGATTACAATTCAAATTTGAAACTAGGGTTCTCTATGGATTCATTCTAGGTTTCTTAAATGATTTCAAATGGTAACTAGGGAAAATATAGAATAATTAAGGATAGAATAATGCATTCACTAACCTAATTTCAACCTCAAAACTTAGCTTATCACAATTGAAAACCCTAGAAAAATAAAATAAGTGAATTGTTTGGTCTCAGATGTACTTACTTCTTGCACTTCTTAAAACCCTAACTATTGTTGAATTCTCTTAAGCTCTATAAATTCTTCTCTTTTGGATGCTTAGAATGCTAGGTGAACTATTTTTCTAATTTGATTCCACAATTTATAAGAGTAAATTATTTATGGATATGATAGAAATCCATATTTTCTACCATTACTCCCAGCTCACATGAGCCTTATCATAGATAAGCCTACTTTATGAGTTTGAATATGAGTTGTTGAGAATCAAATAGAAGTATAAGATCTCACAGTTGCTAGCCATTTGATTGGCTTGAAATATTTTGGCACAAGTTGAAAAGATCTCCAACCAATAGAATTGATCCATGTGGGACCATTTTTATACATCATTATGACACACCTTGCCAAAGACATGACAAGAGTAATTGACACCATTACTTACCATGTGGCACCTTTTCGTAGCTCTGTAGCATGCAGATCAGTCCACTACAAAGGGCTCTATGGAATCACAAAATACCTTAATATTGTGCCACATTTCACCCAATTTGTGCATTAAAATTCTTGTTCTTCATGAAAAACTTTCCAATTTACAATTAGATCTGGGCACATGTCTACTTTACTAGCTCCAAAACTAGGCACATGTCCTTTTTTTCATAATTTTGCAACATGCATGTGGGTGTTCCTTGAGGTGTCCTATGGAATCGAAAAATCCACTAAAATCACACCATGTGTCGACCTCCTAATACATATGATAGAACCTTTGGATGGGACTTAGAATATAAATTAACTGTCACCAACCAAGCTACGACCAAGCTATAGTGAAGAACCATCCAACTGACCAACGATCTTCTAGAGCCATCTCCAACCGATCATGTGTTGAATACTACCATGTAACCCTATCATGAACCTTCACAATCTATACTATTTCATCTGCTCACAATAAATTTTAGAGCTAACATGCTTCCTACAGTATGAATGTAATTTAATGCAAACTTGGCTATAAATGGAACGCCTGACCCTATGTTTAGGAGCGCTCAGGATTTGTTGAGTTCTCTTTTCTCATTATCTCTGTTTGTTTTTGTTTCCTCTATCTCATCTTATCCTCTATTTCATATTTTTTCATGGTATCTATTGGAATCTTCAAATTTTTAAATTTGAAGTGCCCATATTGAAAATTTAGCCTTTACACACTGAGAAGTGCACCTGCAAAATCTGCCTGAGTGACCTACTTTGGAGGTCATAATTCAAAGCCAGTTGATTTTCTTGCCAAGCCCCTTGGTGGACCCATTTACTTGACATACATGAACATGCATGTCAGTTTTCAAATTCCCATAATGAGTTTTGACGATGTTTTGAAAAGTGAAGCTGGAGGGTTCTAAAACTTTTTGTTGTTTGAATATTGTCAATCCTGTGAAGTAGCCTCCTATTTGAGTTGATATCTTACAAATAGTTGATTTTCATAACAAATGGATTGTTTCTCTCAATTCTCCTTACATTAATGTACTCTCCTGTCTGATTTTAGAGTCTCATGATCAAATTTGATATTTTTACCAGGTCAAAAAGCAAATGCAGTTTGTTCACTTTTACACCTACATTTTCAAAATTTTCAAAGTGGTCATCTTTGACCCTTAATATATTTTGGTGAATAATTACTAAAGCAAATCCTTTTTTCACACATAATCAGTGTACCTAGATGAGCTTATGTTTCTAGTGGCAGCCCCCCAAAAGTTGTTTTGATAATTTTTTCAAAGTGGTGACTTCAATGAGAGCCCTAATTGGTGTTAAACATGTGTAGTTACATAAATGCTTGAGTGAACAACTTTGTCAATTAATGTCTTTCACCTCAGGATCCCTTTTTCCAATCTGTTTGTTGCACTGAATTCTTGGGTCAAGTTTCTACATGCATACTCAGTTTCAGGCTCCCAGGATAAGTTCTAATGGGTTATTTAATCATTTTCTGATTGCGACAAGGCCAAAATTGGTGTTCCAGAAAGTGTCAAATTTTGCAATTCTAAGGAAAACCCATTTCCCTTTTTGGTCTAAAAAGTTTCCAACTTAATTTTTCGGCAAAAACGAAGGTCATTTGATGCATTATTTTAATGCATTTCGAGTGTGGCAACACGTCCCGTGGGCCAGTTTACAAAGGAGGTACCTAATTCTTGATGGTTGGGTGAAGTTTGAGGAAACCAATTTTCTCTAAATAATTGATTATGGTTGCACGCAAAAAATCTTAGCTCTAGAGGTCACTGTTTGTGTGTAGTGAAATTTCTCCGTTTGGGCCACATGTGTAATTAAAATTTGCATTTTTTCTAAAGTTACAAATACTTATGTTTAAAATTGGTCCAAAGGCGGTGGCTTTCATAGTTGCATGACAATTTCATTGCCCATCGCCAATTTGAAGTATAAATGGAGCAACAAATCAGAGATGCAATGTTTTCCAGCAATGAGTCTTCATTTGGGTGGAACAAATCAGAGATGCAATGTTTTCTAGCGATGAGTCTTCATTTGGGTGGATTAAATTAAGGCGTTGAAGCAAAATACAAGTTTTAATAATTTTTGAAAGTTCTCTACCACGCATGTTGTTCTAAGTCCAGAGTGAATAAAAGAATTAGCGATGAGCGATGGTTTTCGTTGTCCATCGCGCATTGTTGATTTATGTTACCATTTCCAAAATGTATCAGCGATGGAGTGATGTTTCATTGCCCATCACAGATTTCATTTTATCTTCTCTTCTCACATCAGAGATGTGCAATGGTCTCAGGACAAGTTCAAAGTTTTTGCACGGCAACAATGGGCTCGCGAACTATGGAAATATAAAATAAAGGATTTAAATGATGAGAAATGAAGTATACTGAGTGAAATATAAAGTGCACATTTAAACATTTGAAAAGAAAGTTTAATTCTTGCTTTCTATTGGCTAAAGTCATGGCAGCACGGTAGCACAACTTCACTGGAAAACTCCATCGCCTGTCGTTGTTCTCAATATCATTCTCCTCTTTGCATTCACGATGAGCAATGGTGGTTCCTCTTTATCGCCCATCCATATTGAGGAGTCATCTTCCTCATCATATTGGTGATGAGCACCCATCGCCAATAACTTTCTCCATTTTCTCAAGGGATGAGCTATGTGTGATGGTCTCCTAGGAGTTGTTCATGCAAAGCAATAGAATGAGAAAATTTAATGTTTTAAAAAAAAAATTACAAGAAACTACTCCTAAATCTTTTGTTTGAATCTTGGCATTAAAATAGTGGTGTGAGATGAGCAAAAGCCAAGATGCAAAGCTGAAATTCAACCATAAAACATAATCACGTTTTTTAGCGTCTGACTGATTTGTAAACATATGTACAGGCTGCAAAGTGCTCTTTTATGCTCCAGAAAGTTACCTGAACTATTTCTATTGCCTAGGAAGCAATTTGGGTGAACTTTTACACATTTTATGGCTGCTAGTAAGTAAGTCTTTACATACAGGTAATTTTGTGCACGAGATTTTCAAGTGAAGACAAGTTGACAACAGTCATCATGGGGAATATTTTTCTATTGAAAGGCAGTGGAGTGAGGAGCAAGAAAACAAAGAGTAGGGTGAAGTCCTTTGCAAGTAAAGACATTTTCAACGTGGGTAAAAGACTGAATGGAGAAAATGATGAGTTTTTTTTATTAGGGAATATTTTTAGTTGTAGGGCAAGGGCAAGATGCATGATTCAAAGAGTAGATTGGAACTTCTTCAGCAAGCAAAGGTAGTTACTAATCTATGGACCTGAATGTGCCAGATGTAACTGGGAGATCTCCACTTAGGCTTTCTTTCTCCTTAAGTTATGATTTTTGCTCCATTTTTGAACAGAGGTTGTTTTTTAATTTGACACAGAGAACACTGTAATGTGAATACAGAGCATTTTAGTGTTAATTTTTTGGCTCTGAGTCTGTCAATATTTATGTAATTTTAATTACAATACTGGCAATTTAATAGTGTTGAATCTTTCAAGTTTATGACTATTTTACTCTCCTATGTACTCATTTTACAGATTATGAATGATACAATCAAGGTTGTCTTGTTTGTCTCTATCAATTTCAGATAGATGTGTGGCTCTATTCTTGTTTATTAATTCAAAAAATTAATGTAGGTGCTTGAATATGGTTGTAGGTTTGTATTGAATTGAGTGTTAGGATGCTAGTAAGAGGTAAAGGTTAAGACACAATGTTGAAATGTTGTAATGCAACATTTCAGAGCTTCATATATTTTCAGGTGAAAATTGTTATCAGATTATGTATGTGTTTGAGTTGAATCCGTTCTAAGGATGAGGCACTAATCTAAGTGTGTTATTCATGTTATATTTGTTGGTTAATACAACAACTAAGCATATTTTAAATCAAATATCAATCTCAATTTGTTTGTGTGAGGAGTTTTATGAGTTACATCTCTCATGTTTAAATTAGGCATTATTGTAGAGTTCAGCCAAGCCTTTATAGTATTGTGTCTATTAAGAATCTAAAGGAGAAACATCTATTTATAGTGTATTTGGTACTTTAGCACACAAGTATTTGAAAGCACGTTGTTGGGATCACCTTCCCAGGTTTAACAGAGCTTGAAGTGTAGGGGAGAAAGGGGTATTTTATTCACTCTCCTATTCGTTGGCCATATCAACCCGTTGGGTTTGAATATGAGATAGTGGCTTCTCTTTAAGACTCGTTGCATCTATTGATTTGGGAACTAACAAATTGGCAACTCTACTGGGAGAACTTTGAATCTCTAGTTGTAGACTGTCTTATCACAAAGTCATATTATTTTTTAATCTATAGTTTTGGGTTAGAATGATGGAAGGACCTACATACTTGGAGGAGATTGCCGAAATGTTTCTGATGTATTCTTCAAGTCTGGTGCTCTACTGGTGGAGAGAATTCATAAATACTTAGATCTTGCAAAAAGCTTTATGCTGTTTGAAGATATTTTCCTCTTTCAAAGAGGTGGTGACTCTACATAAGTTTCCACATCATCAGAAGAGTTGGTTGCAATAGTTCTCAGGTATTTTTCTATTATAGGTTATTTGCAGGATCATGATGGGCCAAAAAGTGGCGATATGATGGATATGTGGATGACGACATTTTTTCAACCCAAAATTGATGAAATGAAAAGGGTTTTTAAAGGAGATTCTCAGCTTTCCACCAATATAAATTATGCTTTACTTTGAATTTAATAAATAATTATTATTCATTTTCTATTTGAATTATGACTAAAATCCTTATTGATAGGCTAACTGAAAAAAAATCTATAGCTTTCAAACAATATCACATTTTTTGAATCCGAAATAGATGCCACATTCTATGCTTCGTATACTATAAGATTAAAACAAAAATAATTGAATTTCATGAATTTTTGACCAAGTTAAGGTCGTCAAACATGAGTTTTTATATTTTTTAAAATTTGTAATAAAAAATTCATAATTAATTATTTACTTAGAAAAAAATTACAAAAAAATATGCATCACATTGGGACATGTGTCCTCTACTCATATCTAAAATATTATAAAAAAATATTATCATAAAATATTATAAAAAAATATTATCATAAAATATTATAAAAAATATTATCATTTTATTGTGGTTAGCGTGGTTAGACAAACACCTACTTATTTTTTCCCTGAAATTTACGTACTACTGCATTGAAATTTCAAAATTTCACCAAATAGATTTCTTTTTTTTTCAAATAAACCTAGTAATTTGGAAACTACATTCAATTTGGTACAAATTATATTTTTACATATTTTTGAAATAATATAGATAACTTATTCAAATTTTTATGTCAAGTTGCCTAACTTTGATTTTTATGAATTTTTAGCCACTTAAGGGCCTATTTTTTCCATGATGATCCAGCACATACCCTATAATATCTCTGTATGAAGGTTTTCAACAAAAAAATCTAGTTAAAATTGTCCCTTATTCAGTATTTCAAGATACTAGTAGAAAGGGAAATAAGAAAGTAGGATATTCTGAAAAGGATGTTGAGATTAGTTGTAGAGGGAACATAAATTTTATTTACAAAAATGTATTTTTGTCCTAGTTCTCCCTCTATAAGTTTTAATGTTATGCCTAGAACACAACCATGTCCTCAAAGAAAAGTGTTCACTAATGAGAGATACGACCCTCTAGATTTCAATAAAATCCAAGGTTACCCACATTCTGTCCCAAGAAGAATTAATGAATATTTTCCTAAGTTTAGAGGAGGTTTTGAAGAATCAACATCACAACATGTACAAGGCTTTCTTGATGTAATAGAAGATTGTCTTGAATAGTAGAGGAAGATGCTATCATGAAGGTTTTTGTAAGAACTTTAGAAAATGATGCTGAATACTTTTTTTCTACTTTACCAATGCATTCCATAGTTTCATGGCATGAGATCAGAATGCATTTCATTGGTTATTTTGAAGAAGAGTCAATGGACAATGAATGCTTCACTGGAGAAAGGAATTTGCATACCCAAGAAGAATATGAAGAGAATTTTGAAAATAAGGTTGAACCTATGTTACTTATTGATGCATTATATGATGTACAAATATTTGAGGGTGAATCCTCCTATAATTTTCATGATATATTCAAGAAGATTTTGTTTGCTATACCATCATTAAATAGACTTGATGAATCAATGTGTACTTCAGCCAGGTTTAAGCACTATGCCATCTCATTTTAAGCCTCATAATCTTAAATGCATATATCAATGGCTTTCAGTAATTGAGGAAATGATAGATAAAAATGGAAGTAATCTCCTAACTCAATTATGTGATGGTACTTTTGTAAGAATCAGTCTAATAGATGTAGATGGTATAGTAGAAGGAAAGAATGATGCATCGTTTGGTTATGAGGAAGTTTTTTTTAACAAACTACAGAAGAAATAAACCCAGATGAAGATTGTAGCCATAATGGTCATGAAGAGATAGATGAAACATCTGAAGTTTCTTCTATTTGCTCCAAAAATATATAAATAGAGAGCCAAATTTTTGTATCAAAAGAGGGTTGCAATGATGCAGATGATAATGAAAGTATTTTTTCTTCAATGGATTTTGAATATATAGTTGAAGAGCATGTTGATTCAAAAGTTTCATATCCTAATGAGAAGAACTTTTTTGAAACCTCACAAGAACATGATGATAAATATGAGTTGAACAAACTTTTTGGAGAAAAAATGTGTGATTAGCAATGTTATGATGCAACTGACAAGGTATGCAATGGATTTCAGTTGGATAAATCAACCACAATCAGTTGCAATGAAGATACCATTGATTATTTTTAGTTTGATAGTCAAGAAGGTAGCCTTGTTGATTGTAGCGAGAGTATCAACAAAGAAGGAGATATGTATGCAAGCAATTCATTGGATGAATTAGTTCATGTAGTTGGTTATGAGGAGCATGCATATATTGATGATAATAAACAAGGAGCTCCTCTTTTGTTTGATGCTTTTCCTTCTTCTATTCATGTTGTTTCCTTTGAAGTTATCCCTGAATGTTTGCATGAGATCATCATTGAAAAAGTTGTAATTGATAGTGGAAATGTAGAGATAAATGTTAGTACAACTAATGATGCTCTTTATGATGAGTTTGCAATTCAATAATGTGATTGTGTCAATTACATGGATGCATATGAGGATCCATTTTGTGGATCAGCAACTTATAGTTCTTCTCGTGAGTAGTATGCTTCAGATTGTCATGTTGATGTCACATTAGGTAATGTTGAATATGATACTCTTTGCAATAGTGAATTTGTTTTAAACACTCACTATGATGAATTTCTTGCCAATGAGGATTTTGCGTCATATGCAACTTGCACTTGAGGATTCTTTTTGTGATAATATAATGAGTGCTGACGTTCTTTTCTATGAACTTGAACTAGGAAACATTCTTTGGGATGCTGACATTTCTTCAAAATGCTATGATTTGAATGTGGATAGTGGATTTGTGGGTGTTAATAAGTCTTGTTTTCATAACATTAAGGCATGCAATAGTGTGACTAAGTTGTGTTGTTGGGATGATGACAAACTTGTATGTGATGCAATCTAGTTGAAAGAGTTACAAATGTGTGAGCGCTTTGCTTGACACACAAGAGGATTGCACACTGTTTCTGAAGGATGATCTCTTTTTTGACCTTGACCATTATGAGGAAGTTATTAAATGTGATAAGGTTGTGTTTTCAAATGGTCTTGATCACTATCCTCACATTTTTTCACTTTCCACAGAATCAAAAAATGGAATGAGTGGCAGTGATGTAGCCTATGTCATTTGGTTTCCATGTGACAATAAAGCTAAATTCAAAGGTAGCCTGACACTTCCCTTTGCAAGAATGAAGTTACTCCTGTTGCTATGGTGTGGCAGAGGAAAGTATGGATTAAAAGAGATTAGCTCTGTTAACATATTGGTGTTTGACAGAGGTAAGAATTGACTGCCATTTTTTTTCATTTGGTGGCCTAGGGCCATCAAGTGAATTTAGAAATTTTAATAAAGACTTTGTCACCCATTGTTTCTAGCACCTAGTTTGCTCTCCCAGAGATCTAAATTCTTGATATGCCCATAGGGGGTATACATCCCCAGAAACAACCACTATTGGCATCTTCAAATTTTCAAATTTGAAGTGCCCATATTGAAAATTTAGCCTTTACACACTCAGAAGTGCACCTGCAAAATCTGCCTGAGTGACCTACTTTGGAGGGTCACAATTCAAAGCTAGTTGATTTTCTTGCCAAACCTTGGTGGACCCATTTACTTGACATATGTGAACATGCATGTCGATTTTTTGCTTCCCATAATGAGTTTTGACAATGTTTTGAAAAGTGAAGCTCGAAGGTTTTGAAACTTTTTATTGTTTGCATATTGTCAATCCTATGAAGTGGCCTCCTATTTGAGTTGATATATTGAAACTGGATGATTGTCATAACAAATGGATTCTTTCTCTCCATTCTCCTTACATTCATGTACTCCCCTATTTAATTTTAGAGTCTCATGATCAAATTTGATATTTTTACCAATCAAAAGCAAATGCAGTTTGTTCACTTTTACACCTGCATTTTCAGAATGCTTCAAAGGGTCATCTTTGACCCTTAATATCTTTTGAAGAATAATGACTTAAACAAATCCCTTTTACAAACATACTCAATGTACCTAGATGAGCTTATGTTTCTAGTGGAATCCCCCCAAAAGTTGTTTTGATATTTTCTCAAAGTGGTGACTTTGAGAGCCCTGATTGGTGTTAAACATGTGCAGTTGCATAAATGCCTGAGTGAACTTTGTGAGTTAATATCTTTCACTTCAGGATCCTTTTCTCCAATCCATTTGTTGCACTGCATTCTTGGGTCAATGTTTTACATGCATACTCAATTTTAGGCTCCCAAGATAAGTTTTGATGGGTTATTTAATCATTTTCTAATCGTGACAAGGCCAAAAATGGTGTTCCAAAACGTGTCAAATTTTGCAATTCTAAGGACAACCCATTTCCTTTTTTGGTATAAAAATTCTCTAGCTCCATTTTTTCCAAAACGAAGGTCATTTGATGCATTATTTTAATACATTTCGAGTGTGGCAAACACATCCCGAGGGATAGTTAACAAATGAGGTACCTAATTCTTGATGGTTGGGAAAAGTTTGACGAAACACGTTTTCTCTAAATAATTGATTATGGCCGCACACAAAAAATATATGCTCTGGCGGTTACCGTTTGTGTGCAGTGAAATTTCTCCATTTGGGCCATAGGCGTAATTAAAATTTGCATTTTTTCTAAAGTTACAAATACTTAAGTTTAAAATATTTTTCAATATTTTAAACATTATGTAAATATGAAAAATGCATTTAGGGCAATTATAAAATACATTTCAAATGTTCTAGAGGACAAGCAAGTTTAATTCTTGCTTCTGATTGGTCTAAAGGTGGCTTTCACAGCTTTCAGAGTTGCATGACAATTTCATTGCCCATTGCCAATTTGAAGTAAAAATGGAGCAAAAAATAAGAGATACAATGTTTTCCAACGACGAGTCTTCATTTGGGTGGATTAAATTAAGGCTTTGAAGCAAAATACAAATTTTAATAATTTTTCAAAGTTTTCCGCCAGGCATGCTATTCTAAGTCGAGAGTGAAGAAAAAGTCTTAGCGATGAGCTATGGTTGTTGTGTCCATCGTGCATTGTTGATTCGTGTTACCATTTCCAAAATGTATCAGTGATGGAGTGATGTTTCATCACCCATCACTGATTTCATTTTATCTTCTCTTTTCACATCAGAGATGTGTGATGGTCTTGGGATAAGTTCAAAGTTTGTGCATGACAACAGTGGGCCCGTGAACTATGGAAATATAAAATAAAGGATTTAAATGATGAGAAATGAAGTATACTAAGTGTAATATAAAGTACACATTTAAATGTTTGAAAAGAAAGTTTAATTCTTGCTTTCTATTGGCTGAAATCATGGTAGCACGATAGCACAACTTCACAGGAAAATTCCATCGCCCGTCGTTGTTCTCATTATCATTCTACTCTTTCCATTCGTGATGTGCAATGGTGGTTCCTCTCCATCGTCCATCGCAGATTGAGTAGTTGTCTTCCTCATCATATTGGCGATGAGCGCCCATCGCCAATAACTTTCTCCATTTTCTTACGAGATGAGCGATGTGCGATGGTCTTCGAGGAGTTGTTCATGCAAAGCAATAGAAGGGGAAAATTTAATGTTGCAATTTTTTTTTTTTTATAGGAAACTACTGCTAAATCTTTTTGTTTGAATCTTGGCATTAAAATAGTGACATGAGATGAGCAAAAGCCAAGATGCAAAACTAAAATTCAACTAGAAAACATAATCACGTATTTTGGCTTCCAGCTGATTTTTAAACATATGTTCAGGCCACAAAGTGCTCTTTTATGCTCCAGAAAGTTACCTGAACTATTTCTATTGCCTGGGAAGCAATTTGGGTGAACTTTTATACATTTTTTGGCTACTAGTACAAAGTAAAAAATGTCTGAAAACTATATTTTTTTACCCAAAAATTAAATTTAGCATTTGGGTGAAATTTTTACCTACAATGAAGGTAAAAATGTAACTTTCAAAGGAATTTTTAACAACTGGGTAAATGGGTTTTCACTCAAAAGTTAATACTTTGCACTTCAAAGTGAAAATAGAGCTAGTAAGTGAGTCTTTACATACAGGTAATTTTGTGCACGGGATTTTCAAGTGAAGACAAGTTAACAACAGTCATCATGGGGAATATTTTTCTATTGTAGGGCAGTGGAGTGAGGAGCAAGAAAATAGAGAGCAGGGTGAATTCTTTTGCAAGTATTAAAGACATTTTCAACATGGGTAAAAGACTAAATGGGGAGAATGATGAGTTTTTCTAATAAGGGAATATTTTTAGTTGTAGGGCAAGGGCAAGATGCATGAATCAAAGAGCAGATTGGAACTTCTTCAGCAAGTAAACATAGTTACTAATCTATGGACCTGAATGTGCTAGATGTCACTGGGAGATCTCCACTTAGGGTTTCTTTCTCCTTAAGTACTGATTTTTGCTCCATTTTTTAACAGAGGTTGTTTTTTAATTTGACACATCGAACATTGTAATGTGAATACAGAGCATTTTAGTGTTAATATTTTGGCTCTGAGTCTGTCAATATTTAAGTAATTTTAATTATAATACAGGCAAAATAGTGTTGAATCTTTCAAGCTTATGACTATTTTACTCTCCTATGTACTCATTTTACAGATTATGAATGATACAATCAAGGTTGTCTTATTTGTCTCTATCAATTTCATATAGATGTGTGGCTCTATTCTTGTTTATTGATTCAAAAAATTAGTGTAGGTGCTTGAATATGGATGTAAGTTTGTATTGAATTGAGTGTTAAGATGCTAGTAAGAAGTAAAGGTTAAGACACAATGCTAAAATGTTGTAATGCAACATTTCAAAGCTTCATATATTTTCAGGTGAAAATTGTTATTAGATTATGTATGTGTTTGAGTTGACTCCATTCCAAGGATGAGGAACTAATCTAAGTGTGCTATTCATGTTACATTTGTTGGTTAATACAACAACTGAGCCTCTTTTAAACCAAATATCAATCTCAATTTGTTTGTGTGAGGAGTTTAATGAGTTACATTTCTCATGTTTAAATTAGGCATTACTGTAGAGGTCATCCAAGCCTTTATAGTATTATTTCTATTAAGCATCTAAAGGAGAAACACCTATTTACAGTGTATTTGGTACTTTAGCACACAAGTATCTGAAAGCACACTGTTGGGATCACCTTCCCAGGTTTAACAGAGCTTGAAGTGCAAGGGAGAAAGGGGTATTTTATTCACTCTCCTATTCATTGGCCATATCAACCCGTTGGGTCTGAATATGAGAGAGTGGCTACTCTTTAGGACTCATTGCATTTGTTGATTTGGGAACCAACAGATTGGCGACTTTGCTAGGGAGAACTTTGAATCTCCAGTTGCAAACTATCTTATCACAAAGTCATATTATTTGTTGATCTGTAGTTTTGGGTTAGATTGATCCAAGGACCTACATACTTGAAGGAGATTGTTGCAATATTTTTGATGTATTCTTCAAGTCTGGTGCTCTACTTGTGGAGTGAATTCAGAAATACTTAGATCTTGCAAAATGCTTTATGCTCCTTGAAGATATTTTCCTCTTACAATGAGGTGGTGACTCTACATAAGTTTCTACATCATCAGAAGAGTTGGTTGCAACTGTTCTCAGGTATTTTTCTATTGTAATATTTTTGTATGAATGTTTTCAACAAAAAAATATAGTTAAAAATTTCCCTTATTCAGTATTTCAAGATACTAGTAGAAAGGGAAATAAGAAAGTAGGATATTCTGAAAAGGATATTGAGATTAGTTGTAGAGGGAACATAAATTTTATTTGAAAAAATGTATTTTTGTCCTAGTTCACCCTCTATAAGTTGTAATGTTATGCCTAGAACACAACCATGTCCTCAAAGCAAAGTGTTCACTAATGAGAGATACGACCCTCTAGATTTCAATAAAATCCAAGGTTACCCAGATTTTGTCCCAAGAAGAATTAATGAATATTTTCCTAAGTTTAGAGGAGCTTTTGAAGAATCAATATCACAACATGTACAAGGTTTTCTTGATGCAATGGAAGATTGTCTTGAATAGTAGAGGAAGATGCTATCATGAATTTTTTTGTAAGAACATTAGAAAATGATGTTGAATACATTTTTTCTACTTTACCAATGCATTCCATAGATTCATGGCATGAGCTTAGAATGCATTTCATTGGTTATTTTGAAGAAGAGTCAATAGACAATTACTGCTTGACTGAAGAAATAAATTTGCATACCCAAGAAGAATATGAAGAGAAATCTGAAAATAAGGTTGAATCTATGTCACTTATTGATGCATTATATGATTTTAAAATATTTGAGGGTGAATCCTCCTATGATTTTCACGATCGATTCATGAAGATTTTGTTTGCTATACCATCATTAACTAGACCTAGTGAATCAGTGTGTACTTGAGCCAGGTCTAAGCATTATGCCAACTCATTTGAAGTCTCCTAATCTTAAATGCATATATCAATGGCTTTCAGTAATTGAGGAAATGATAGATAAATATGGAAGTAATCTCCTAACTCAACTATGTGATGGTACTTTTGCAAGAATCGGTCTAATAGATGTAGATGGTATAGTAGAAGACAAGAATGATGCATCGTTTGGTGATGAGGAAGTTCTTTTTGAAAAATTTACAGAAGAAATAAACCTAAATGAAGATTGTAGCCATAATGGTCATGAAGAAATAGATGGAACATCTGAATTTTTTTCTATTTACTCTAAAAATACAGAAATAGAGAGCCAATTTCAAAAGAGGGTTGCAATGATGCAAATGATAATGAAAGTATTTTTTCTCCTATGGATTTTGAATAAACAGTTGAAGAGCATGTTGATTCAAAAGTTTCATATCCTAATGATGAGAAATTTTTTGAAACCTCACAAGAACATGATGATGAATATGAGTTGAACAAAAATTTTGAAGAAGAAATGTGTGATTAGTAGTGTTATGATGCAACTAAGAAGGTATGCAATGGATTTCAGTTGGAGAAATCAACTACAATCAGTTACAATGAAGAAACCATTGATGATTTTCAGTTTGATAGTCAAGAAGGTAGCCTTGTTGATTGTAGCAAGAGTATCAACAAAGAAGGAGATATGTATGCAAGCGATTCATTGGATGAATCAGTTCAAGTAGTTGGTTATGAGGAGCATGCATATATTGATAATGATAAACAAGGAGCTCCTCTTTTGTTTAATGCTTTACCTTCTATTCATGTTGTTTCCTTTGAAGTTATCCCTAAATATTTGCATGATATCAACATTGAAGAAGTTGTACTTGATAATGGAAATGTAAAGATAAATGTTAGTACAACTAATGATGCTCTTTATGATGAGCTTGCACTTGAAGAATGTGATTGTGTCAATCACATGGATGCATATGAGGATCTATTTTTTGGATCAGAAACTCATAGTTTTCCTCGTGAGCAGTATGCTTCAGATTTTCATGTTGATGTGGCATTAGGTAATGTTGAATATGATACTCTTATCAATAGTGAATTTTTTTTAAACACTCGATATGATGAATTTGTTACCAACGAGGATTCTGAGTTATATGAACTTGCACTTGAGGCTTCTTTTTGTGATAATATAACGAGTGTTGACAGTCTTTTGTATGAGCTTGAAGTAGGAAACATTGTTTGGGATGCTGACATTTCTTTAGAATTCTATGATTTGAATGTGGAAAGTGGATTTGTGGGTGTTAATAAGTCTTTTTTTCATAAAATTGAGGCATGTAATAGTGTGACTAAGCTGTGTTGTTGGGATGATGACAAACTTGTATGTGATGCAATCCAGTTGAAAGAGTTACAAATGTGTGAGCACTCTTTGCTCGACACACAGGAGGATTGCACACTGTTTCTGAAGGATGATATACTTTCTGACCTTGACCATTATGAGGAAGTTATTAGATGTGATAAGGATGTGTTTTTAGATGGTCTTGATCACTATCCTCACATTTTGTCACTTGCCATACAATCAGAAAATGGAATGAGTGGAAGTGATGTAGTCTATACCATTTGGTTGCCATGTGACAGTAAAGCTAAATTCAAAGGTAGCCTGACACTTCCCTATGCAAGAATGAAGTTACTTATGTTGCTATGGTGTGGCAGAGGAAAGTATGGATTAAAAGAGATTATCTCTATTAACATATTGGTGGTTGACAAAGGTAAGAATTGACTGCCCTTTTTTTCATTTGGTGGCCTTGGGCCATCAAGTGAATTTGGAAATTTTAATAGACTTTGTCAGCCAATTTTTCTAGCACCTGATCTACTCTCCCAGATATCTAAATTCTTGCTATGCTCACAGGGGGCATACATCCCCAGAAACAACCACTATTGGCATCTTCAAATTTTCAAATTTGAAGTGCCCATATTGAAAATTTAGCCTTTACACACTCAGAAGTGCACCTACAAAATCTGCCTGAGTGACCTACTTTGGAGGGTCACAATTCAAAGCTAGTTGAATTTCTTGCCAAGCCCCTTGGTGGACCCATTTACTTGACATATGTGAATATGCATGTCAATTTTCAGCTTCACATAATGAGTTTTGACAATGTTTTGAAAAGTGAAGCTGGAGGGTTCTAAAACTTTTTGTTGTTTGCATATTGTCAATCCTATGAAGTGGCCTCCTATTTGAGTTGATCTCTTGCAACTGGATGATTTTCATAACAAATGGATTGTTTCTCTCTGTTCTCCTTACATTCATGTACTCCCTTACTTGATTTTAGAGTCTCATGATCAGATTTGATATTTTCACCAGGTCAAAAGCAAATGCAGTTTGTTCACTTTTACACTTGCATTTTCAAAATGCTTCAAAGGGTCATCTTTGACCCTTAATATCTTTTGACGAATAATGACTGAAACAAACCCCTTTTGAAAACATACTCAATGTACCTAGATGAGCTTATGTTTCCAGTGGAATCCCCCCAGAAGTTGTTTTGATATTTTCTCAAAGTGGTGACTTTTAGAGCCCTAATTGGTGTTAAACATGTGTAGTTGCATAAATGCCTGAGTGAACAAATTTTTCAATTAATATCTTTCACTTCATGATCCCTTTTTCTCATCCATTGGTTGCACTACATTCTTGGGTCAATTTTTTACATGCATACTTAGTTTCAGGATCCCAGGATAAGTTATGATGGGTTATTTAATCATTTTTTGATCGCGACAAGGCCAAAAATGGTGTTCCAGAAACTGTCAAATTTTGTAATTCTAAGGACAACCCATTTATTTATTTGGTCTAAACAGTCTCCAGCTCCATTTTCATCAAAAATGGATGTCATTTGATACATTATTTTAATGCATTTTGGGTGTGGTAAACAAGTCCCAAGGGCTAGTTTACAAATATATATTGATTCTTGATGGCTGGGAAAAGTTTGAGGAAATATATTTTCTCTAAATAATTGATTTTCTCTAAAATTCATTTAGGGAAATTATAAAATACATTTGAAATTTTCTGGAGAACAAGCAAGTTTAATTCTTGCTTATGATTGGTCCAAAGGCAGCTTTCATGACTTTCATAGTTGCACGACAATTTCATCACCCATCACCAATTTGAAGTAAAAATAGAGCAAAAAATTAGAGATGCAATGTTTTCTAGCGATGGGTCTTCATTTGGGTGGATTAAATTAAGGCTTTGAAGCAAAATGTACAAGTTTTAATAACTTTTCAAAGTTCTCCGCAAGGCATGTTGTTATGAGTCCAAAGTGAAGAAAAAAATTAGCGATGAGCGATGGTTTTTGTGTCCATTGTGCATCGCTGATTGGTGTTACCATTTCCAAAATGTATCAGCAATGGAGTGATGTTTCATCGCCCATCACTGATTCCATTGTATCTTCTCTTCTCACATCAGAGATGTGCGATGGTCTCAAGATAAGTTCAAAGTTTGTGCACAGAAATAGTGGGCCCGTGAACTATGAAAATATTTAATAAAGGATTTAAATGATGAGAAATGAAGTATACTGAGTGAAATATAAAGTGCACATTTAATTTTTTGAAAAGCAAGTTTAATTCTTGCTTTCTATTGGTTGAAGTCACGGTAGCATGACAGCATAGCTTCACGACAAAACTCCATCACCCATCACTGTTCTCATTATCATTCTCCTCTTTGCATTCACGATGAGCAATGGTGGTTCCTCTCCATCACCCATCGTAGAATGAGAAGTTATCTTCCTCATCATATTGGCAATGAGTGCCCATTGCCAATAACTTTCTCCATTTTCTCACGGGATGAGCGATGTGTGATGGTCTCCCAGGAGTTGTTCGTGCAAAGCAATAGAAGGCACAAATTTAATGTTGCAACAAACAATTTTTACAGGAAACTACTGCTAAATCTTTTGTTTGAATCTTGGCATTAAAAAAGTGGTGTGAGATGAGCAAAAGCCAAGATGTAAAATGGAAATTCAACCAGAAAACATAATCACCTTTTTTAGCTTCCAACTAATTTTTAAACATATGTACAAGCTACAAAGTGCTCTTTGATGCTCCAGAAAGTTACCTGAACTATTTCTATTGCCTGGTAAGCAAATTGACTGAACTTTTATACATTTTCTAGCTGCTAGTAAGGTAAAAAATTCCTGAAAACTATTTTTTCATGACCCAAACATTAAATTCAACATATGGGTGAAATTTTTACCTATAATGAATGTTAAAATGTAACTTTCAAAGGCAATTTTAACAACTAGGTAAATGGGTTTTGACTCAAAAGTTAATACTTTTCACTTCTAAGTGAAAATAGAACCAGTTAGTGAGTCTTTACGTACAAGTAATTTTGTGCACAAGATTTTTATGTGAAGACAAGTTGAAAACAGTCATCATGGGGAATATTTTTATGTTGCAGGGCAGTGGAGTGAGGAGCAATAAAATATAGAGCAAGGTGAAGTCTTTTGCAAGTAAAGGCATTTTCAATGTGGGTAAAAGACTAAATGGAGAGAATGATGAGTTTTTCCGATAAGGGAATATTTTTAGTTGTAGGGCAAGGGCAAGGTGTGTGAATCAAAGAGTAGATTGGAACTTCTTTAGAAAGCAAAGGAAATTACTAATCTATGGACCTAAATGTGCTAGATGTCACTAGGACATCTCCACTTAGGGGTTTTTCTCCTTAAGTGCTGGTTTTTGCTCCATTTTTGAAGGGATGTTGTTTTTTAATTTGACACAGAGAACACTATAATGTGAATATGGAACATTTTAGAGTTAAGTTTTTGGGTTTGAGTTTGTCAATATTTATGTAATTTTGATTACAATACTAGCAAAATATTTTGGAATGTTTCAAGTTTGAGACTATTTTACTCTCCTATGTACTGGTTTTACAGATTATGAATGATACAATCAAGGTTGTCTTATTTGTCTCTATCAATTTCAGATAGATGTGTGGCTCTATTCTTGTTTATTAATTCAAATAATTAATGTAGGTGCTTGAATATGACTATAATCTTGTATTGAATTGAGTGTTAGGATGCTAGTAAGAAGTAAAGGTTAAGACACAATGTTGTAATGCAACATTTCAGAGCTTCATATACTGTCAGGTGAAAATTGTTATCAGATTATGTATGTGTTTTAGTTGACTCTGTTCCAAGGATGAGGCACTAGTCTAAGTGTGTTATTCATGTTACATTTGTTGGTTAATACAACAGTTGATCATCTTTTAAATCAAATATCAATCTTAGTTTGTTTTTGTGAGGAGTTTAATGAGTTACAACTCATGTTTAAATTAGGAATTACTGTAGAGGTTAGCCAAGCATTTATAGTATTGTGTCTATTAAGCATATAAAGAAGAAACATTTTTTTACAGTGTATTTGGTACTTTAGCACACAAGTATTTTAAAGCACACTGTTGGGATCACCCTCCCAAGTTTAACAGAGCCTGAAGTATAGGGGAGAAAGGGGTATTTTATTCACTCTCTCGTTCATTGGCCATATCATCCCGTTGGGTCTAAATATGAGAGAGCGGCTACTCTTTAGGACTGATTGCATCTATTTATTTGGGAACCAACAGTATCAAAGCAGAGAGATTCAAGAGCTATCACAAGTGAGTTGCACGGAAGAAAATATGTTTTGTTCTTCATGGGGAGTTGATGATATGAGTTGTAGTTGTGTTGAAAAGAAATCACAACTAAGTAAAAAATATTTACCGCTTCTTGAAGGAGGTGAGATCAAACAAGGCACAAAAGTCTGAAAAATATCATGAGCTAGAAGTTGATCACAGTCTTTCTGCCCCCATCTAATGTTAAGAAGTCACAAATTGTTGAAAATTCAACAACAATTGTAAGTTATGTAGATATCATTTATTGGTATCAATGAAGGGTTTTAATTGCTGAAATGTTTATTGCAGATTTATGTTCATTGTAGACAACAAAGAATAGAAGTCAGTTGAAAGTATAGATTGTAACATTTGGATGAGCTCTAAGCTACAATAGTCAAAGAGAAAGTTAGTTTTAATATTTTTTGAAAGATAAATCAAGATATACATATAAAATGTAGGCTATAGCAATATTTAATCCATGTTTGGTTGTGATTAAAGGTTTAAGTTGGACTGTTTGTAATTCATTGAAGAAAGAAAAGAAGTTGTTAATCTTTATGGCTAAAGATTGTTGGCATGTAGAAACTCCAAACCATCTAGAAGGAAGTTGTAAGGGTAGTGAAGGTATGTGTTGTCATATCTAATTGTTTGGAAACAAAGAAGTTCCACTATTAAGAAGGAAAATCTGTAGAGACCTATGGTAAAGAAATTTCTGACAAATTTGTGGCACCACATGTAGTAAGCTGCCAAAGGAGTTGATGTTATGTTTGAGATGATTTTTTTTGAACTGTTGATGTGCTTGAGTTAGATGTCATCAAGTCATTTAAAAAGATATTGCAACAAAGGGAAATTCTCATAATTAAAAGTAATTGTTATTTTGTGTTTTTAAATTGTAACCCAAGGAAGGAGATTACAATTTGTGAAGAAAGATTGTTGTTATTGCAAAAGAGAAAAAATTGAGGAAAAGAGTTAGCACACAAAGTTGTTGAAGAAAGAAATTGGTGTAATCAAGGTGAAAGTTTATAAGGTGAATTCTAATCATTTTTTTGAATTGGTAAAGTTGGTAAAAGGGTAAAGAAAGAGATGTTTTGGAGGAGGAATTTTTAGATGTTAAGAAAAAAAATTCTTAATTGTTAAAAGATTTAAACAAGATTTGAATTGAAAACAATGGAAAAGTAATAAAAATTTATCATCTTGATATTGAATTAGATAAAGTTAAAGGATATAATGAAGAGCTAGAAGAAAAGCTAAAGTTGTTTGATGAGATTAAGAAAAGTAATAAAGAAAATTTAAAACAGAGAGTAAAATTGGTTAATGACTTAGAACACAAACTAAAGATATTGGAAGAAGCAAATAATTTGGAAATGAAGGAAATCACAAAATTAGAAGAAGAGAATGGTTGATACAAGAAGGAAATGTCAAAATTAAATAAAGAAAATGAAATTTTGAAGTCAAACGTTAATGAGACTGACAATCTTGTTAGTTGTGATGATAATTCATTTGATTCTATAAATGTAGCTAGTGAAAATAATGTTGGTTTAAAGATCATGAAAATAATGGGTTATAAAGGTAAAGGATTAGGAAAACATGAACAAGGAATGAGAAATCCAATTGAGCCAAAAATGAGGCTGAAGTTTGAAGGTCTCTGGTATGTCACAAGTAAGGGGAATGTTGCTACAAGTTCAAGTAAACTCATTCAAGAAATGAAGAGTGTTGAGTGTACAAATTGCCATAGGAAAGGTTATTCCAAGGATAATTGTTGGGATATTCACCCTTGTAGTATTTGTGGCTTGAAACATCATTATGAAAAATTGAGTTGGAATACAAATTGGAAAAATGAATATATGAAAGAATGCATGAAAATGAATTGTGGTTGGAGTTTTGGATCAAATTGGAAAAATTTGATAGGTATGTTCAAAAGGTTGTTCAAGTGCAAGTGTTCATATGTCAAAGATGATAGAAATCAAGAAAGGTTTTAAGGTTCGAGTTCGAGACATCAAATCTTGAAGATAGTTTGAAGGTATTATGCAAGAAAAAGGATTTGAGTAAGTCAACAAACTTGGAAAACAAATAAGTTTATAGAAAGGGTACATTTAAGTTTCAAGTGATTTGAAAATCAGCTGAAGGTGAAGGTGCATGAAGACACCAAGATCAATGGTCAAGAATATGATGGAATTGTAGCAAAGTGCAGTAGCATGATGAAGACTACTTTTCATAAATAAAGAAATTGAATTTTGAGGTTGTAGATCAAAAGATTAGTGAGCAAGCAAGGAATTTGCAAAAAAAAAAGATTTTTCAAAAACAAAATTTGAATGTTTGATGGTCATCATTGAAAAAGTGATTGTAAATGGGTACCTAACAAGGTTGTAGGTTGAAACCCATCTTTTTAGATCATGGAGGGATATTTAAAGTAATTAGAATAATTAATTTATGGGGTTGTTAGAATATAAATTAATTGTGTCACCAACCAAGCTACGACCTTGAGCTATAGTGAAGAACCATCCAACCAACCAAAGATCTTCTAGAGCCATCTCCAACCGACCATCTGTTGAATACTACCATCTACCCCCATCTAGAACCTTCATGATCTATACTATTTCATCTGCTCACAATAAATTTTAGAGCTAACATGCTTGCTATGGTATGAATGTAATTTAATGCAAATTTGGCTATAAATTGAACCCCCAGGCCTATATTTAGGAGCGCTCAAGATTTTTTGAGTTATCTTGTCTCAATATCTTTGTTTGTATGTGTTTCCTCTATCTCATCTTATCCTCTGTTTCATATTTTTTCAATGGGGTGCCTTCAAATTGTGCCACTTGTCTATTTTTTGCAATTTCATTAGGTGCTTGTGGGACCACCTCGAGGGACTACACAAAATAATAGAATACACTCAAAAAATTCCATGTGGCATTCATACGACATTCATAGGGGTCACGTGAAAAATGGGTGATGCTCAATAAGCCATGTGTCATCATTTATGTAGTTTTGAAGCCAACTTCAACCTTAAGTAGTAAACCCTCCGCAAAATTAAAAATCCAATAGAAAAGTGACACTTGTCAACATTTTATTGGTTTTGCTAAGAATTTATTCAATAAAATATTAATACAGGAAGAGTGGTGAGGTCCATTTAATAGCCATGAGCAACTTATGAGTCTTTTATGCACATACTTCTTAAAAACACCTCTCATCTACTAGGAAATGAAAGGGCCAATGAGTTAGAAGTATATGTAGACATAAAACTTCGTCCTTTGACAAATTATTTTATATTGTGGGATTAATTAGTAACCTTAAGTAGGAGGAGATGGTATATAGATGAATGTGAGACACAAGGTTGTAACTTAAGTTACCAACAACAAGCAATAGGTAATCGAAGTGCAATTATATAACAAAAGTGCAAACACACTACCTAGACTTAGGACTTTAGGGTTTTGGACCAAATATAATTCTTGCAACAATATTTATATAAAATCCTAAGGGAGAAACACCCATTTTATGAAGCTTAGGACAAGGACAACAAGTCAACATGCAATTGTAATAGTAATAATGTTGATGAAGAACATGCATTTGAAAAATAATTGAAACAACACATCATCATCAAATGAAGTTCATGGAGATGCTTGTCATGATTGCAACTAATGAAAACTAAGTATGATAAAATTATTCAACTCTATCACAAATTTTATACCACGGGTTTTAATCCACAACTTCATATGGAAAAATCTCTTTGCCTTGTTAGATTGTGACTAGTAAGCCTCAAGATAAAAAGATGTCTTAACATATAGTGGGATTCAAGCTCTAATATTAATCAAAAACCATGTGTTATACTTGGGCTTATCAAATTTAATTTGTGATAAAAGTTAGTAGAGTTCTAAAATTTGTGAAGGATCAAGAAGACGAACTTTTACAATGTATTGTATTTAAATATAATATGTGTCCAATATAGAAAGTCATAATCTTGTTTTCATTTTTTTATATGATGGGCAATATTCAAGGTCTTCAGTGTAAACTCATAATCTTATTTTAATGTTTTTATTAGAAAATCCACATGACTAGTCAATTCAAAGACTATGACCACAATAAACTTGTCACTACCATCTAAATATACAAGATAATAAACTATTTTTATGTTTGATTTAACTATCATAGAAAGTAGACTTTACCTAAAGTGTTACATAAGTTTACTTTAATAGGAAGTAAATTTGTTTTTAAACTATATTATTATATTTATTTATTTTTAAATGAAACAATAAAAAGTGAAATATTAAAATGTAAAAGATTTTCATTAAATTTTTAATTCAATTAAAAAAGTTTTTTCTTGATGATCATTTTTTAATTTGAGGATAATAGATTTAATATTATGAATGATTTGAATACATGTGACAATTCATAGATATCAATTTACAAGTGTATATCATTATTGATTTTGCATTCATTATATATATATATATATATATATATATATATATATATATATATATAGATTTAATTCTACATATCTATATATTTATAAGTATATATATATGTATATATATATATATATATATATATATATTTATATATATATATCTATAATATAGATTATAGATTTAATTCTACATATCTTAATTTTAAGTATATTTGTGTGTTATAGATGTTTAAGGTTGTGCTTTTTTACCATCCATTTTATTTTTTGGATATTGTATTATTATATTTTTAATTAACAAATATCTACTTATTCATAAAAATAAATGAATAAATTAGATGAAGGTAAGTAAGAAAAATCCTAATGATAATAAATCTTGGGTCATTTGATAGGCAAAGGAGGCTATGGATATACATCAAATATTAGGTTTAGACATGGAATATTCATTGAAGGACAATGAGTTAAGATTTTAAATTCTATATATTGTTCCACATTTAGGGATAATATGATGGAAATTAGGGAGTGATGACATTTTAACTAGTAGAAGCTTTGAGTCTAAAAGGATGGTATAAAGATAAAACTATGTTTAGGAATGGGCTAGAAGGGTAAGATGAAGCAAATATTACAAATATGGAATCATCTATGTAGAAGGACAAGCCAATCAAACTATTAAGGTTTTGCTTTGCATTGACATATTTTTATGTGGGATTCTCAAATGCTCACTATCCCAAACACCCATTAAATCCAACTTGATATTGAGCTATTCTATCACTTCAATATCATTGAACATTTTTTTTTGCAAATGTCCTTTAAATCCTTAAAAACTTGGCATACACTAATTAGTGAGACTTTTAACAAATTTGATACATTTTTCACAACGGTACTCAATATCTCCAAGTCTATAAACAGCATTTCGATCTAATATAATTTCCTCCACCTAAACCCTAATCCATTATTATATTTTCTATGGAATGCTTTTTTCATTCGCCCAACCTCTTCATTTCTCACATGTTTTTAATGGTGGGAGAATGAGCGCGTTCATTGTTCATGCCCCATACCTAAGGACTAATCAAACTCGCTAAGTGAATCTATATTGCATCATGGAATCTTGGTGGACTAAAGATTTGATTGGTGCTTATTCGTTTTAATTCCACAACCTCCAGATAGATATCAACTTGATTTAATAAACCGAAACCCGAATAAGTTTTTGCTTATATTAGACTTTTAAAATACCTGTACCAATATCAAAGATATACCAAGCTTTAATGGTGGACACTGACATCCTGAAATAAAATAATGGAAAAAGCCTCTATAAATAGTCTGTGGATAATCATGATCCATACCCCCCAACAACTGGTCATGAAAATAATGTGACGACCATAATCAGCTCTACCACAAATTTGATGTCACGGGTTTTAATCCACATCTTAATGAAATGTTTGCCAGCAGGAAAAATCTGGTTTTATTAGCAGACTGCGACCTGTAAGACCTTAAAAAACAGAAAGGTGCGTTCATGGGACATTGTCTTACATACTATACAGATATACATTCCAGCTTCGATCTTAATCAACCATCCTGCGTTGTACTCGGGGTTATTAAATTTGATGTGTCTGGTCATCTACCCTCTGTTGTACTTGGGCTTGTTAAATATACTGTATTAAATTTACAACGTATACATTTCTTATCCTCTTCCTCTTCAAGGATCCACATGAAAATCTACGTGACCAATGAAGTGCTTTCAGTTTCTATCTTATCTTTTGGATGATGAGCCAATTATAAGACCATGATCAAAATCTAAAAAAAATAGACTGCGTGAAACTTTATAAAATAATTAAAATGTTTTTATTTTTCGTTATGACTGCCTTAAAATTGAAAATCGAAATTTTAAATAAAACTTACTACAAAGTGTTAAAAGAATTAGTTAAAATTTGAGATCATTTCAAAATAAAGTAAATTTGCTTAATTCCTTTCAGTTGGAGAAAATGATTTTATTATTATAAATAATTTTTAATATATGTTAGGTTCAAGTAATTTATTTTTTGGAAATCATATTGATTTTAGATTTTGGTTTCATTATATATATATATATATATATATGCATGTAAATAAGTATGTTCCATTTAAATATTTGAAAATTCATTTCACGTAAGTCTAGTGTTCTTTACTAGTATTCAACATAAACTTATTCAAAATCCCTCCTACTTGGAAAATATGAGGCCTTCTAAAGACTATGGCATACATGAGGCTTCCTACATCATTAGCATATGAAAATTTATGTCTCTTCAATATCATTGTCTATTTTATTATATTTTTGTAGGAATTTAACCTAGTACCAAGAAGAAAAGGAATACTAAATGGTGTTTAATTCTATATGGCAAAACAATACAAAATAGTGTCAACATATTTCATTTGATTTAACCATAATTTTATATTAACTTGATGCTTGTTTTGATTAGATTAAAGATAGGAAGGGCCTATATCCATTACAAAATGGCCATAAAGGCCCAACGAGGGGGCTCACAAGAAGTGAGACACCCAAAAATCATAAAAGAAACAACAACTAACAGAACAACAAGGACAACAAACACAAAGCATAAGATGGAACCGATAGGGAACTAGACCAACTATTGATCTCCCAAAAGTTGAAGGCCACTAATGGCATGCCACTCTTTGGCGAGGAAGTGGA
Organism: Sequoia sempervirens; assembly: GCA_007258455.2. Taxonomy (NCBI): domain Eukaryota; kingdom Viridiplantae; phylum Streptophyta; class Pinopsida; order Cupressales; family Cupressaceae; genus Sequoia; species Sequoia sempervirens. The sequence goes on from VDFB02281209.1 coordinate 56,083, forward strand.
GTTTCTCATTAATGGTCAAGGGACCCTTGCATGCAGTCAGGATCTCCTCAGCATTGGGCAGAGCAGTGCTTCCCTCCTTACCCTTTTTCTTTGAATGTCCAACATCATGACCAACCTCTATCATCCTTTTACCCTGACTATTGTGTAGTTCTTGTTGAAAAACTTGTATAGTGACCATGGTATTTTTGACAGTCTCCTTAATATAATCCATAATTTCTTGGAGACACTTCAAATTTTTTTCCTAATTATAGTGCATAGTGGTGATTTCCTATTGCAACTTAACCTTATCATCCTTCGTCCCCACTAGAACTCTCATCTAATTCACCTCATTCTCTCGCTTCACCCATTTGTCAAAGGACTTAGCGAGGGAGGATAACAAATCCCAATTCCCACCATCCTCGACCTCACCCGACCAAGATGTCTTCTGCTTGAGCCAAGATGTTTGCTTCTAGAACTTGAATTTTGTCCTTAGCTATGATGAGCTGACCTGGAAGCCACTTCAGAATGTCATTCTAAACATTGTCAGTCACTGAAATATCATTCAACTTATGCCTGAAGGGAACACAAGCATCACAAACATCCTTATCCAAATTGGGCTCTATAGGTGTCATCTCAATTAACACACAAGCTGGGGGATCTTTGAGCACTAAGGGGGTTAGTGGCCAAGGGTATTTCTAAACTTTAGGCTCATCATCGTGGATAGGGGAGCCAGTGGGAGAATTATCAGGGGTAGGTTTCCAAGAATCATTATCAAATTTCTTAGAATTATCACAACCAGAAGTAGAAATGGGAGTGGGGTTAGGGCACAAATTATGCTTTTTGGGGTTGAGAGTTGGGTCCTCGGTAATAGGGGTTTTACCATGCATTCCCTAGTAATTATGCAAGTGGTGGGTGAAGTCTCCTTAGGGACACAAATGGAAATGGGGCCTTCCAAGAGAATGGTAGGGTTTATAATGACCAGCGTATTCTTTTTAACAAATGTTAGGGAGGTAGATAGAGTGACTTGGTGGCAAAAGAGACAAAAAATTAACCCCTAATGGATGGGAAGGGTTTTACTCTTTCCCAAAATAGCCTTGATAGACTATTCCAAAGATGACAAGACCCAAAAAGAAAAGTTCATTTTGGAATTATATCTAAAATGATTTAACATGGGAAAGAGGTGGGTGTGAAACCAACAAAAGAAACCCTCTAGAGTGACATACCACATTAACACCTTCGTAACCTTGCTCCACACCCCTAGAAGGTTAGCTCTATTGAAACCATTTTGCAACCGGTTAACCTTTTTACCCTCCTTCAGGAACCTATCCTTGTCCTTCTAGTAATGCCTCTTTGGCTTCTTTGGAATGCAGAAAATGTATAAGGAAAGCCCAATGACATATGTAATTAGCTCCATATTCAGATGGAAGGAGCACTTGCCAATGGTGGCATTACCCTCATTCTAGGAGTTGGAAAATTCAATCGATAGATTAGGGTAATGCCCCACCATACCCTCAAAAAATGAGGCCAATTTACCGCATAGCAGAATAGTCCAGACATCATTGTCATTTTTCTACACCTCACAAGAGGCAAGTTCATATTGCTTTAAATCACCACCCATATTCACAATCAACATAAAAAGAGACAAAATTTTATAGAAATTACTAGAATAATGCCAAAGGAAAGAATTAAAAAGCTTATGAAAAGACTAGCCAAAGGAGACAGAATGCCATAAGTGCAAAATGTGCTACTTGGCAAAAGGAATTGGCAAGAAATCCAGCTTGAGATCAAGGGTGTTGTACTTTGACATCATTAGAAATTAAGTCACATGTACATGTTTGGGGATAAGAGATATATTATCCCATATTTTAATTTAAGAAGTGAAGGCACCTATGTTAGCAACAACGTTCGCCACTTTATTACCATTTCTATACAAGTGAGTAGATAGATGCAACTTTTAACATTCATCATGAGATTTTGTGCTAATAGGATAAGGTCCCTGAGGGGCCAACAAGGTTTAGACATCCTAGTCAGCATCATTATGGTATTGTGGAAGTTTGAACCCTCAATAACTAGGTTGGAGATACCCGCATACAAGGCAAGCTAGATACCATGGTAGGTCACTGCCACCTCCACAAAATTGGAAGTTTGAACTCCAAGATTAACTACATGTGTTAGGTGAATATTTTTTAATTCCTCTCTGAAATGGAAGGCTCCCTTCTCACTTCTTATTGGAATAAAGAGTAAACTACACTAAACTAAAAGTATTTACACTAGCTTTAATCGTGTGGGGTATGTTACATTCACCATTTTCTCTTCTTTCATAAAATATGTTTACAATGTTCCACGATAATATTATGTAATGCTCTACACCTCTAAATATCTACCTAAGGAGTAATCACCAATATTCTTGATTAATCTTAAGAGTAATCAAAGAGTACCAATACATCTAAATTATAAGTAATTAGAAGACACACAAAAGCACAAGGTCTTCTTGCTACCTTCTATGATACTTTTGTAACTTAACAAATAATGTACATTGTAGCACAAAGTCTATCAACCCACTTCACCAATAGATCCACACACAAAGTGAATAAATCCAAGCTCAAAGTCTTGATAATTTTCACCAAGAAATAATTACATCACACTATTTTAAGAAAGAAATAATATAACTCAAATTTTATATATTTTATCTTGAACATCCTCTCAATCACAAGAAAGAATCACCACTTATCTAATTAACAACAAGAGAAATCAGCAAGAACGACATAAGAATGTTCACTCACACAAACTTGATTCAAAACAAATGTTGAAATCAAAATTTACCTCCTTTTATTAACTAAATTTGAACTTGCAATTTGAACACAATGTTTCAAAGATGAGTCACAATTTGGTCAACACTTCATTGCATAATATTAAAAGGTACTAAATACAAAATAACTCCCTCATATATATAGAGGAGATTTTAGAGTTAATCTAGTTAAAGAAATAAATACTTTGACTTATTCAAACATGAGAGTCCAAATTGATTTGGGACTTGTCTATTTTTACATGTAATTACAATTTTGAAAAAGACATGTAAATTTTCCAAAAGTAATTACAAAAATCATGAAAAAGATAAAAACTAAACAAGGCAAAACCAACCTTCTCCAATGTCCTTCATTAGAAAATCATCATACTTCTTTGTGATAGCATGAACTTGTTCTTTATTTGGGCCTGATGTATTTTTGGCAATGGCAAGAACTCTTAGGATTGACTCCTTCAGTGTAACACAAGCTTCATCATGCTTTCCTAAAAATACTTTTAATTTATCCAAGGTCAATTGAATATCTATAAATTTATCCATTGAGGCCACTAAAAAGGCTTGATCTTCAAATTCCTTTTGAATCATGCTGGTAAATTCTTGGACAACTATCTTTGAAGAGATGACCTTATTATCATCTCATAAATTATATGGAATCTCTTCAACCCTATTGACAAGGTTCAAATAGTTGTCCTGGCCAACATCCTTAGCACCTTGCAAGTCATAGATCAATTATTTGATGGAATTTACCTCATGTATCATAGTCTCCTTCACCTCTACATGTACATATCTTGATTTGGAAGGATTGCAGCCTCCACCAACATATCCATTTTCAGCTCCTTTATTTTCACCCAATCCTATAATTTTTTTTCCATTTCTTCCTTTTCTTGAACAAAAGCATCAAGAGTTTCATCGAACTTTGATTTTATGAATTCCATCCTTTTCATTTTCTTCATTGAAGATACCAAGAGTTCATATCCTTGTGCAACCATCTAGTATAGGAATTCACCAACCACTCTTACCCTTGTGTGCACCTTCTCCAACTTTTGAATCATAGGATCCTCAATACTAATAGACACGGGTTCAACTAACTCAGAAGTTAGGGTAATCTTTTGCAATACCACTATTAGTTGTTTTGTCTTTGCTTTATACTGATCCCTCACTTTCTTGATTGCATCAAACTTCTCAATAAGAGTGCTTAATGTAAATTGGTCATATTATTTCGTAGACTCATTAGTGATCTTCCCCAATTCAACTCTTGTTATTGAATAGTCAAAAATATCTGCCACTTCCTATCTTTTATCCAAAGGAGGTTGTGCCACCTTTGCATACATGTTACCCTCTTTGTTGAACAACAACATTGAAAGAGTCTTCGCCTTCTTCTTGGTTCATATTTTTGAAGGTGCAAATTGCACGAAGTTGAACTCATTTGGGTAGATGGCTTCTTTTCTCCTCTTTGGTTTTTGCAATGAGATCCAAGGTGGGAGTGGTGAGCTCTCTCTTGGATTTGCAGCCATTGTTTGAGATGTTGTTGCTACCCTCACAAAAGTAGTGGTTATGATAGGAAGGGTGTCAGTTAAAAAAAAACTTGGAATCTCAACACTTGACACTTAAACATACTCATTCATGAATTTTTCTAAGTCAAAATGAGATACACTGTCAAAATATGGAGAAGACAAGCTTGCCAAAGACATTGGATATCCTAACACATTATCCAAACCATGTTTGGAACTTTTAAATACAAACCATGAAGGGGATGAATGTATGATTTGAACTGATACTAAGGGGGGAATATGAACAGTGATTCTAGGAGTGACTATATCAAATAACAAAGATTGATCAACTAATGTATCAAGAATGTTAGTAATAGGTGATTCCATAGGAAGAGGAGTAAGAGCAATAGCACGACAATGGGGGAAGAGGAGACAGTTGGTTCTTCTCGAATGTCCTAATGGGGAGACATTTATGATTCTTCATGTCATTCATCCTCTACTTGCTTCTCTTCTTACACAGATTCCTCATGTTTCTTAGTAGATGGCCCTTCTATGGTTGTTTTTCTTTTCTTACTACCACCCTTGACCACAAACTTGATTTTAGGTTTAGATGGCCTACTTGAACTTGGAACATCGCTTTTTTCTCCAACCCAATGAGAAATCATTTCTACTGAATTCCCCTTTCTTGTAACTAGACACTAATTAGTGTTAGAAATAATATGTTCAAATCTTTCTCGAATTGAGGTTACCTCTTTTTGAGACCATTGAATGGGAGGAAGAGGAGATCTCCTACAATATTTTTCTGTTCATAGGCTAGATCAAATATGTCACCATCATCTTCCATACCTTTAGGAATGTTGGCCAGGTCTAGTTCTTTAATTTGCTTTAATGTGAGCCTACAATAGTCTAACTTTTTTATTTCCTCATTTGTTTGGATATCATCCCATATATCCTCAATGCGATGCACATGTGTATAGGATTTCTCGATTCAATCCTTCAAACCTTAGTAATCGAAATCAAACCTTCTCTTGAATATTTGTAATGTTACCCATTGCATCTCTGATTTGACAACTTTAGCTTTTGGAGTAGTTTGATTAGAATACCTGCTAATTGTTAATAGAAATTTGAATCCTGGCTTATGGGGTTCCATCTACTTGGAATTGTAATTATTTGTCTCCATAATTCCATCAACACAATTTTATCATTGGGATAGTGTGGGAGCATGTATGGATATCCAATAAGGCAACCAACTTGCAGATATGTGAAAGTAGGAAATTGAAGATAAAGACAACCATATTTATTCACAACTTTCCATGCCTCATTTGGTCCTCTTTTTGTTTCATTTGCATAATAATCTTCCCCCTAAGTTGCACTTAAGGGGGGTGTTGGTGTGAATAAATGTCTTGTACCTAGTTCATTCACTTACTAGTGACTTAAGGGACATATTCACATGTTAAGTTTACTTAGGTCCTAAGATTCTTTCTAGAAGGTGTTAGTTGTCATTAGTTGTTATCTTATATTTTTACTTGTTTCACATGTGACCTAGGTAAGTGTGATAAGTTGTCTCATGTCATATGATTAAAAAACTTGTCATAATCCTATGACATCTTGTGCCTCACCTTTGCTATATAACCAAGGGATCTACTACATTGTACATTGATTCTTTTTGCATTCATTGATAGGAATACAATTTATTCTTGTCATATTGATCTTTTGAGTATTTTGCACTTTCCATAGGCATTTAGATCTTGGGTGGGATTTTTCACAAAGTTGCTGAAATTTAGTGACATTGCAAGTGTAAGTTCACTTAGTTTTTTCAAAATCAGAAAAAAGTTTGATATTGCAACTGGGGGTAGAACACTTAAGTTTGATGTTGTGTCGAGGTTTTTTATCAACTCTGTTGCAAGTATGAGCAAGTTTGGTGGTGTTTCCATTAATGTTGTTATTGATGTTAACATAGTACATGATGTTGCAGATTGTGCATGTATAGTTGAGATGTTGTTGAGATTTTATGAGTACATGGAGTTATCCTTATGATGTTGTAGATGTGATAAAATGATGGGTTACCAAGTGCTTTTGAGAAAATTAATAAAGAGTGAAGTTAGAGTTATGTATGTGCTCAAAATGTTCTCTGGTATGTGCTCCACATTTCTTCTTTGTTGATCCTATGCTTGTGCAGATCTAAAGGATTGCTTTTGGGCATCTTTTGGTGACATCTCCTAGTTTTTAGGTTCTATTTTGATGGAGTGTGAGAGTTGTGTTCACCGATGTGTGAACTAGTTTGATAGAGCTATTTGTTTGTGGACTAGGAGAAATGTTTCTACTTCATAGTCCTTCGCTGATTTGCTTCATATCTTGTGGATTTGGAATGTGTCTTGTAATGGTGGTCTCTATGTTTTGACAAAGTTGTTCTTGATTTGGTGCTCCAAAAGATGAGTTCTACAGCTTCTGTGTGTATCTGTGCAGTTTGGATGGATTGTTGGAAGGTGTTTTGTGTTCGAAGGTTTTTGCACTTGCTGTGGATGTATTTGAAGGTATCTGAGATGTGTTCTCTTGCATAATGAAGCATGTTATGTCATCTGCATCCTATCTTCTTGTTGGAAAGCATGTACTTCAATGTTCATTTTTGTTTTCATTAGGGTTGGCTGACTCGGTGTTTACACTTCGTATGAGGAATTAAAAATTTAACTATGGAAGCATGTGTTTGATCCAAGACATTATTTTGGGTCATAGTTAAATATTGGTGTGGTCGACTCCCATTCCTTTCCACCACGAGAATCTTGAGTTTTTGACCTAATTTGAATTTATGAAATGAAGTGTATGTAGCTGACCTGGGAGAAAGTTTCTAAGGTTGAAGATGGTATAAATGTAGGTCGAGATGTTGCAATCAAGTAAGCCACAAGTTTGAAGAGTAGAGTTGTGTGAAAGTGAATTGAGGCAACAATACTTTAATGTGTTAGATTCCTAAAATTAGTGAGTTGATGGTGTCTACAATTCTTCTCATCAAGGTTGCAGATGTGTGTAATTTGTTGTGGTGGATCTTTACTGTAATCTTTTGTATCTATAGGCAGTGAGCCTTCCTGTTGGATAGTGAGTCCTTTCTATTAGTAGTGAGCCTCTTGTATTCGGTTTGCTATTACTTTATATTGTGAGTTAATCTTCACCGTGGTTTTTCCCTTATTGGGTTTTCCACGTAAAATCTGGTGTTCATTGTGTTGATTTTATTTTTTGTTATCTGCATTGCATGTTCATACTTAATAATAGAATTGGGTGGTTGTGATGTTGATAAGTGTTTTGAGTTTAGAGTTTGAATTTGGTGACAACTGATTCACCTCCCTCTCAGTTGTCCTATTCCTTTTAACAAACTCTACATCTCATATTTACTTTCATGCACAAGTAGAGAAAAACTCCACTTGTGCATTTTCACTTTGGAAGTTCATTTGATTTTTGCACAAGTGTTAAAAATCTCTTCCAGTGCATATAAAAGGGGTTGGACTTTTTTTTGTTTGAATGTGGTGAAAAACACCATGATTGCAAGGAAAAACAAGTTAACTATAATGCAAGGTTGAGGGAAAACCTTGACCTTGCATTTTGGGTAAAACATGTTACACATGTATTATTGGTGAAAATTATCGATATTACATGTGTTCAAACTTGGAAAAATACTGTTTTGTTTTGTTTGTGATTTTCACCGATTCTTTATAGAAAATGTTTGAAATTTTTAATGTGATCATTTCATATTTTATCAGTGAAAACCACCGATCCAACCTACCACACCTCATGCTTACATATAATCAGAGAAAAAACAATGCTTATACATCAGTCATAGACAGGTAAAATATTTCAAGAATCAATGGTGGAAATCATCAAAACCAATCAATTTGGATTAATATTGGATAAACCACAAGGTTTTGAGGAAATGCTCTGTGTAATGTGGGGTATTATACCCATGCTACATAGAGGCATGACTTTCCACCATTATATGAATGGAACAAACTTGGAAAAACTAAGGATCGAAGAAAATGACATGTACACGAGCCAATGAACAATAAAAATACAAGAAAACACAAACCCTAAAATGGGAAATAAAAGGGTAAATACTAAGATTTGTGAGTAAAAAGAGATAAAGGATAAATTGACTTACATGCAAGAATCTCTCAAAAGAAAATAAATTTAAAACTACAATGAGAATGGAGCCAAAAACAAAAACCCTAACTGTTAAACACAAATAAAAAGCATAGAAATCTGAAGAAAAGATAACATACATGGAAATGAAAGAGGATGTGAAAATGGTGAAAACCCTAGATAAATCGACAAGAAATCCAAGCATAAACAAGCCAAAACTCACAATGAATGTGCAGGGAGAAAAGAAAAGTGGCTACACATCTAGAAATAGATACAAAACAAAAGTGGCTACGCAACCAAAGTGTGAACTAATGTAAGGTGCACCTTCCTTGTGCTGAATACAATTCCTTTAAAGCTTTGAATACAAAATACTTCTCTACTTACCAGTCACTCAACATTCACAACAATTATGCCCTTATACTAATCTCACATATACAAATTCACAAGTTTGCATAATATGAGATCTTGCACACATCACATTACATTCTTATTACCCTATGCAACTCAAAATCATTCCACATATATACCCTATTACATCCACATGTACATCAATTAGGTCATCCTAATTAGATGTAGCCCTATTTTAATTCAAAATAGCTTTGTCATATCCATACATGATTTAAAAACATCTTCATACTCAAATAAAATGTGCAATACTTTATTTAGGTTGGAATGGACCTCAAATAGGTCTTACTAACATCCACAGTTCATACTAATTCTTTACAACGTGCATGACATGTATTAGTTCGACCAAGAATTGGACCAAATCACAAAATAAGCCAACTAATCACACACCAATGATCCATCTAACCAAATAAGTATACACCATTTGGAATATATGTATTACTAACACTTGTAAACCATCTGGGTATGTGCAGGATCATCATGGAAAAAATAGGCACTTAAGTGGCAAGAAATTCAGAAAAATTAGAGTTAGGCAACTTGACGTAAAAATTTGAATAAGTTATCTATATTATTTAAAAAATATGTAAGAATAGAATATGTAGAAAATTGAGTGTAGTTTCTAAACTACTAGGTTTATTTTTATAAAAAAAAATCTATTTGGTGAAAATTTGAAATTTCAATGCAGTAGCACTTAAATTTCAGTGAAAAAATAAGAAGTAGGTGTCTGTCTGACCACCCTACCACAATAAAATGATAATATTTTTTATAATATTTTAGATAGAAGTAGAGGACTCATGTCCCAATGTGATGCATATTTTTTTGTAATCTTTTTCCAAGTAAATAATTAATTATGATTTTTTTATTATAAATTTTAAAATATATAAAAACTCGTATGTCTGACCACCTTAACTTGGTCAAAACTTCATGAAATTCTTTTCTTTTTTTAATCCTATAGTATGTGAAGCATAGAATGTGACACATGTTTCAGATTCAAAAAATGTGATACCGTTTGAAAGCTATAGATGTTTTTCAATTAGCCTATCAATAAGGACTTTAGTCGTAATTCAAATAGAAAAAGAATAATAATTATTTATTAAATTCAAAGTAAAGCATAATTTATATCGATGGAAAGCTAAGAATCTCTTTTAAAAACCCTTTTCATTTCATCAATTTTGGTTAAAAAAAAGTCATCAACCACATACCTCACACATACCCATCATATTGCCACTTTTTGGCCCATCATGATCCTGCACATACCCATCTCCCAGAATTGCTAAGTTTGATTCCAAACACTAGAGGAATGCAGACCAAATTACACATACCATCTTGCACAATATAAGCCAAAAAACTATATGTCGATCTTCTGTCATTTGTAACTTTCAACCTATTCATCCAAAATGGCTAAAAAATTTATCATAGATGCCTTTAGTAGTCCTAAATAACATATTGTAACTACATAAGGTGATCTTATAGCACAAGCAATTTCAAACCAAATTATTGGATCAAGGTGTCACCAAAGTTTACCAGATTTGACAAAACTGTCAACGAACAATGTTGGCATAAATGACAACACATTAAAGGGTTTCTTCTTCATTCTTCTAAAAATTTCCCCCTTTTTCATTGATGGAAACATGTGCCAAAAATAAATCCCAAAAGGTTTTCTTCAAAAACTTGTATGAACTTCGTCTTTCAAACATACATCAAAACTTCTCCCAGCATATCTATTACTCCAACAAACTTCTACCCAATTCTTCTCCCTCACACAACTTCTTAACAATTCTAGCACCAAAACTTCTCCCAAATTCTCAAAACTTCTCCCCCTTTGACATCGAGTACAAAGGGTATGTCGGTAACATACTTGTAGGCACTAAACTTGATGCATATGTATAGAGAAATGATTGAGATGTACTGACTCCCCATTAGGGAGTTATCCAAAATTTAATTTGGTTGTATGTACAAAGAAAAAATTAAAAGCAACTAAAACAATAAAAGGAAAAAAATAAAGAATGTTTATCTGGAGGTGGAGGCACCTTCTAACTCCTTGAGAATGGATTCTTGAGAAGATTTTCCTTCATCCCAAATCTTCTTCGTTATAGAAAGAACCTTATATATTGATTCCAACTCCACGAAGCTCTCCTCTCCCTCTTGTAGAGAAATCAAAGTAGGATTTATCTTTTCAATTTTTTATGCATCTACAAGGGCACTTGACACTGGAATGTGCTTGGTCTTCACCAAGTCTCTAAGTTGTCCAAACTTCCTTACAACATCCTCTTTCTTTCTTTGCAAAGTGAAAAACTTGTTTTGCAAGTCTAAAATTGTAGTCCAGGAGGCATAGTTTCTATCTTTTTCAAGATCATAGGCTTCAAAGGAATCATCTATTTGTGACTCTATTGAGTCCATTAAGACTTTAATGCCTTGAGTGGCATCCGACCACCTCATGCAATACAAGAATAATGGTTGAGCTTCATCTCCACATTCCTTCACTTCTTTCAAGCATTTTAGCACCTTGCTATGTGTAGTTGCACATCTATCTTGTAGCTCAAGAAATATTTTATCTGCAATCCTTGATTCCACTTATTTTACAGTATTCTCCACTAGATTAGAGGTATACTCCCTGAGTGAATCAACCAAAAACTTTAAATTCTCAATAGGTGTTTAAAGAGAATTGTCAACTATGGTATCAGGGGCAGCATCTTGTAGAGTCTTGATGGAGTCATTGATTAGTACAGTACCCTTCTGATGAGTCTCTATAATCTCCTTTCTCTCATAGGCATGAAAAGTATCTTTGAGCTCCAACTTCTGAATGGGTGAGATCTTATTCAAATCTGCATTGCCTTGGTATAATGGGAGTTGTATCGGCTGGGGTGGAATGGCCAGTTGAATCCTTATTTTTCTTGCTAGAAGACCCTTGAGAGCATTACCGGAGGATTCTCCATATGACTTTGATGGCTCCATGGTCTTTTGGGATTCTTCTTCATTTTCTTCTTGGTTCTCTTCTATCTCTTTTTCTTCTTTTTCGGAGGGGTTTTCTTTTTGTTTGTCTTTATTTTCATCCTCCTTTTCATCCTCATCATCTTTCTTATCATTTTTCTTTTCATCTTGACCTTCTTCTTCTTCATTTTTATTTTCTTCACCTTCATTTCCAACATCCTCATTCTCCTTGTCATGTTGATCTTCAGAATTGAATCATTAGTATCATTCTTATTCTAGTCTTCATTATTTTCACTAGTTGTATTTTCATTGTCTTTCAAAGGAGAAAATATCTCTAGAGGAGCATATGTATCATTAACCACATTCCCTAAAACATCCAAATGTGGATTTTCTTTTGCAGAATGATTATTTACTTCTATGACTTCTTTGAAAATAGGCAAATTAGTTATAGAAGGAATATTTTCCTCTACATTAGTAACTTTATCTTTACCAAGCTCCTTTACTTGATCTATACCAGATGACAAAGTAGTAATCATCCCAAATTTTTATGCCATATCTCAAGCACTATATCAATAGTTTCTCATTTCAACTTTTTTGTACTATCATTTTCTCTAGCTATAAGAATGGTAACTCTTTACTTTAACTGGAACTGTTTAGTGTATATTTCCAACAAGGTAGCCTTGTCATCTTTGGGTAAAGATGATCCAATCTCATTTAAGGCATGTTAGTTTTAATCTTGTTTTCAGCTTTAACAGCTTCATGCCTTCTTTTCACCAAGGATTTCCATACAAAATTAGTCACCTTCTTCTTCATTTTATCCATATTTGTATCTAAAATAATCATAGATTGAATGATGGAATCTATAATTGTCTTATTATCTTCTTCATCTACTTCATCACTTAGTTTGGAAGTTTCTTCTAATAGACCATCATGCTCTGACATATTGTTAACCAAATATTCTAACTTCATTGGTGAATGAGCTCTTACTAGAGGAGGCTTGGACTTCTTCTTCTCAAGCTTTGATGTTCCTTCCTCTATTTTCTTCTCCTCTTTCTTGTTAGGATTTTTGTGAATATGTATTATAAGAGCTTCTTTCTCCTTTTCTATCTCCTCTTCGTTAGAGGTATCCACAATATTGATCTTGGCCTTCTTGAATTCAATGCTAGCCTCTTGTGAGGCACCTCCACCATTGGTGGAGACACTACTTCTTTTTCTTTTCAACTGTTCTTCTTCCAAACCAAGTTTAATTTTCTCTTCCAAAAAATCACTTAATTTCCATACTCTTGATGCTTTTTGTTTCTTCCTCCTTCTAGAGGTGGCAGGAGGTGCTATTGGAGATACATATTTCCTATTTGTGGTCTAGGTGCAGGGTTCGAAGGGTACATACACATAAAATATTGTTGGATCAATAGTCTCCACCTTCTTCCCTTTAACAAAAGTTGTACTAGATTGTTTTGGTAATGCAAAGGTAAGGGTGGAAGCTGATCTTCCTGATCTATGTGGTCTAAAGGACTCACCAGCTGCTTTGGCTTTCCTTTCTATTGCAACTTCCTTTAACTTGTCTACTTCATCATTCAAGAGGCCATGCATTCCAAAGTATTGTTCAACTTGTTTGTTCACTCTTTTGGTTCTCGTATGTGCTGAAGTTTCCAAGTATAGTTTAGTTGATTTCTCTTCATATGTGCCATGTCTCGAGGCAGGGAGGGGTTCTTAAGATTGTTTAAAAATAATTCAATGTATCTCTCAGCCTCATCCTCAGTAATCTCATATCCAAGAGGCTCAATCCATATTGTTTTGGGTTCAACTGCTTCAATTATTCATTCATCAGTGGATACAAGAAAGCTTATTTCATTTGCATACTTCACTAAACTTTTAGGAATTCTCTCTTTGTCATACATATTGTTCTTTTAGAATGAAAAAAGCAATCAATGTATTATCCTGAGCTTTATAATCTCCAATGTTGTGTAAGTAATCAAAAATTTGGTGTGCCACTGGTCTGCTTTTGTCCCATACGATGTCTCTTCTTTTGGGTAGCTCCACCAAAAAGTAGAATAACAATAATATAATTAGAATTTCAAATTTGAAGGAATACTTCTTCACTTTAGTTTTATTCAAGTTCTACAAAATTTTCTGCCGAGCAACTCACATAAATTATAATCTTTCCCATTCACTACCAAATCATGGGAAACATAGATTGCAGTTGCAGATACTAAGTGAACTCCTTATTGGTGAAGTAGATTTTATGGCCAAACATGATTGATGCATACTTCCTAGTAGGATTGGTGATAGGTCTAGTTGTTAATGCTCTTATGTCAAATGCCATACTAGTTAGCTATATAACCACATGATTCTTTACAAACTTTAGCACTAGTATGGGTTTGGTATCACACAATCTAGTTACAACCTTAATTACATCTTTAGAGATTAATATGGGAATATATGTTGACATGAATTTTTCATGCTTTCTACTCATGGCTATCCTCACATATTTTGTATCCAAATCAATGCTAAAGTTAGGGAACCAATTCAAAATATCTAGCTTCTTTCACACTAGTATTACATATTCTAATTTTACCAAAAATTCATCTCAGTCAGCTCATTAGACCATTGAGTGTTAAGTGCTTGGTGATCATACTCATCCAATTTTCCATGTATATAGGTCCTAGTGTCCTCAATGGGAAAAAAATTAATTGGGATCTTTGAAAATGCACCATCGGGGTCATTGTCGAAAGCTTTCCATGAAAACCTCTTAAAATTCAGCATAGGTCTTTCAGTGATCTCAACTACAATTAATGTAGACATTATAACCTCAATTCTATCTCAAATTCTTATAAAATCACTTCTAATACAAACCCACAAAGCACAGATAGTTGTAAATACCTTTTACATATGCGTCGGGAAATAAGGTTTGAACCAATTTGCTTCATATCACCTTCAATTCTCCTTCAATTCGCTCTACTCTCTTTCAAGTGTGAAAAAAGTGATTTAAAACAACTTAAAAAATTTCTTTATACCATACTGATCTGCCTTAATTTCACATTTATTGCTTCAAATTCCCAAAAAGTTGGTCAACACTTCACTAATGCACTGTAAACCCTAAAATGCTTTGTAATTCTTTAGATTTGTATATTCTACTAGTTTCATTTCCAAAAGCTGAAGGACATCATTTTTGCACCATATATCTTCGTGTCACTATTGGACACCTCATATTTCCAAGGGGTTGTTAGATTTATCTGTTATTGCTCCCCCTAAACCCATGTCTAGGTTTAGTTTTCAAAATAATTATCTGCACCAAATGGAGGTACAAATGCATTTGATTCATCCTTGCTCTTAGGTTCCTCTTTCTTTTTCAAGATCTTCTCCATTTCCTTCTTGAATTCAGTAGGATCAACTTTCTTCGCAGGTTTATTCTACTATTTTGGATTAGTCTGCCTTCCATTCTTGCTTCTACAAAATCTTGAAATGTGTCCAGGTTTGTTACACTTGTAACATACAACATTTTTTTGACCAAACTAACTTCTATTCAATCTTGATCTACACTAGTTAGCTTTATGTCCAAATATATTACATGTGTAATAGTAACCATTGAAATATTGAACCATTCTACCAGTATTAAATCTATTCATCATCTGACTTATGCACTCAGTAGCTCTATGTCCAAATTTATTGTATATAAAACATTGTCTAGAAAGGGATCCAACATTCTGATTCATTCTACTTCTACATTATATAGCCTTATGTCCAAATTTATTGCATGAAAAAATAAATTCATTAGAAGATGGGTACCTTTGAGCATTTTGTTGTTTGATAGGAGGTCTTCCAACATTGCTTCTTTGATTTCTGATCTATCTACTATTGCCTTGAGTTTTCTTTTGATTTTCAACCTTGTTAGGAGTTTGATTTTCCTTTGAGCTTTGTCCTTCTTCAAGTCCCATTTACCATATTTATCCTTAGAGGTTTTTTGAATTACAATCAATTCATCAAGCATTATAGTACTTGTTTTGAAATTTTCCTCATGACCTCTTACTTTCTTCAGATATTATCTTAGGGTTAATGCTTCTTTTTCAAGCTTTGTGCATTCATCAATCTTGCTTTGTACAATGTAGGCATTCATACAATTCTCAGTTCTCTTCTTTTCTTCCACTCACACTTTCAGACCAGTGATACCTTCATTTTCCTTCTTCAAGTGTTCATTAACTTCTCTATGTATTTCTCTAAACTTCTTGTTTTTTTCTCTCAACTTTTTGACACATTCATTTCCTTCATCTTGGCTTTCCTTCAAACTTTTATTCTCACTTTCAACTCTGTCAAGATCTTCAAGAGCAACTTTAAGTTCTTCTGTTTCAAACATGCAGTCATCTTCTTTATATTAAATTGTAGAAATTTCTTATAGAGGAATGGGATACCTTTTATTAGCCATGTGTTCAAACACCAAGATCTTCCTCAAGTTGTTAGGCTTCTCAGGAGGAACTAGGATCTGATACCAATTGTTGAACACCCAAAATATTGAGAGGGGGGTGAATCAGAATTCTATTAAACCATTTAATCATAATGCAACCAATAATCAGAACATACCTAACTGCACCTATAAATTTAAACATGAAAGAGATCACAAGACCACATAACACATGAACACTAGGATTTTTACATGGAAAACCCAAAAAGGGAAAAAACATGGTGAGGATTAGCTCACAATATATTATAACTGGTTATAAGATATTACAAGGGCTCACTACCAGGACTCACTGTCGTTATTAGGCTCACAACTAGAAATAGTTATAGAACAAAAGTGGCTACACAACAAAAGTGTGAACTGATTTAAGGCGCACCTTCCTTGTGTTGAATGCAGTTCCTTTGAAGCTATGAATATAAAACACTGCTCTGCTTAGCAATCGCTCAACACTCACAGTAATTCTAACGTTATACCGATCTCACATATGCAAATTCACAAGTTTGCACAATATCAAATCTTGCACATATCATATTACATTCTTATTACCCTATGAAACTCAAAAATGTTCTACATATATACCCTATTCCATTCACATACATCAATTTAAAGGTTGGTCTAATTAGATGTAGCCCTATTTTAATTCAAAATAGCTTTTTCGGCTCCATACATGATTCAAAAATATCTTCGTGCTCAAATCAAACATGCAATACTTGATTTAGGTTAGCATGGACCTAAAATAGGTCTTACTAACATTCACAATATATACTCATTCTTTACAATACATGACATGTATTAGGTTAGCCAAGAATTGGACCTAATCAAAAAATAAGCCAACTAATCACACACCAATGATCCAAGTGACCAAATAAACATGTGCCATCTGGAATATATGTAGTACTAACACTTGTAAACCATCTCCCAAAATTTCTCATTTTGATTCCAAACATCGGAGGAATGTAGATCCAATTACACATACCATCTTGCATAGTAGAAGCCAAAAAACTATATGCTGATATTTTTTCATTTGTAACTATTAGCCTGTTCATTCAAAATTGTTGAAAACTTTATCATAGATTCCTTTAGTAGTCTTAAATAACATAATGTAACTGCATAAGCCGATCTTCTGACACGAGCAATTTTAGACCAAACTACCAAATCAAGGTGTCACCAAAGCTGTTTACCGGATTTGACAAAACTGTCAACAAACAATGTTGGAATCAATGACAACACATCAAAGGGTTTCTTCTTAATTCTTCATAAAAAGGATATGTACAAGTTATTGACTTTGTTAGGGGGTGATCTCACAAAGATGGCTTATAATTTCTGTGAGATTATGTTTTTTGCTGAAATCACATATTTTTAGAAAATATAATGATTTAAGCCTTAAAGGGTCCATTTAAAGCATTCCAATTGAAGAGATTTTGATCAAACTACCTTAGATCAAACCCCCTTGGATTGAACCCCGCTAGTTTTAAACCATACCTATAACGAAGTCTCATTTACACCTATCAAAATGCTGATAAAAAACCACTTTTGATTTACCTTTTGGGGGATCAAATGAACTCATTTTTTAAAAAAATTGTAAGTATGTAGTCCTTATTATAAGCTTCCCAAAAATTATAATTTTAAATAAATTTAATTTTATTATTATACTTTATTTTTATTTTTTGTGAATGTAGGTTTTTCATCGAAAATCAAGCTCTCTGTTCTGCACATGTGAAAAATTAGAAGATTATAATTTTTTTTTGAAAAATATGAGTGCAGTAGATATTGAAGTCCTTGATCCAACAAAAAAAGTTTGAATTTCGATACATACAAAAAAAGTTGTGTTATATGGTCTGCCTATGTCTGAATTGTAATTGGTTTGACTTCAAAGCTTGATTAAGGAAAAAATATTCAATAAAACACTATGAAACCAATTAGAAGCACTAGATATCATAGTTGCAAATCTAAATTCAAAAACAAAATAATTTTATCCTTCGTGGAAAAAAAGTTGTGTTATACGGTGAGCATCAATCCTTAAAAATGGTGTTTACTAAAAAAAACTAGTTTTCGAAGGAGATGGAAAAAAAAGAACAATATGATTCCAAAAAATTTCAAAAAATTATATTTAGAATCTACAAACAAAATTCCACAAATCACTAGTTTGCATCATCTTCAAATTCCTCACGGTTTAGCGCTATAGGTACCCGAATGTGAAGATTTAGTTAGAAAAAATCAGTTCAGTGTCCAGTTTGGCCAAAATTTGTAAACCAGTATTGTGGGATCATCTTAGGTGCTAGATAGGCACCATCCCATCTTGAATGGATTTCTCTCAATCTCAAAAAACCATTTCAAATCTAAAACCAAAAGTTATTTTCTATAATATTCATTCTTAATTATTTTTATACCTCATTCCTAGTTTTAAAGAAGATAAGGGATGAGATACCCATGTTTGTATTCAATAATTCTTATCAATTTTGTATGAATTCATCTATCTGCTAAGTGTTGCAATAAAACCTTATTTCACATCCATGTTCAACATCATACAGCCTGGAGATCCACCTAGGTTTTGCAGAGCCTGAAGTGCATGGGACAAAAGTGTGAGATCATTTTCATATTCATATTCCAATTTCCTCATTGAATCTAAACATAATATATGACACACCTTTAGGGTTCAATGATATGCAAATTTAGAATTCAATAATAGGAACATCATGATGAAGAACCCTTGAAGCATGTTGAAGTTGTAAACTCTACCAAATATGAACTAGTGTTTGTTCGAATCAATGAACCTCCAAAAAATATAGATGAAGATAAGAGATACAAAATAATGCATGAGTGAACATATGAACACTACTCAACCATGAATATAAAGATGCTTGTGAAGTTGAAAATACAGAGAGTACTATTATTCTAGAGTAATATGCGAACTGTGCCATGTGTACACTACTAAAAAATGCATCATTATGCTCTACATATGTACTAGAATCTCAAAAAATATGATCAACTGAAACAATCCCCCATACGAGAGATAAAGATAGAACATCATGCAACCCCCCAAAGTAGAAGGTTCCTTCATTGCTCCATTGAAAGAAGCATTAGCATAACACTATCATAATCCCCCTTAATGCTAAGAGATATAAGAAGGCTGACTGAAATCGAGCACAAGAGTGTGCAAGGAATTTAGACCCAGAATTAGGTCCAAAAGATGTACAAGAAATTGAAAAAGGAGTGTGCATCAAGGTGCACATGCATGAAGTGAGAATCACAAGGATCTATTGTTGCGATGGAAAATAAGGGAAAAACACATCATGTGGCAATAATCATGAGGGTCTATAACTATGATGGCTAATCGAGATTCTACACAACCCCCCATTACACTTTATAATTCAATGTAAGTACAAAATTTACAAATTCCCTCCCTAAGGAATACATTTAGTTTTTTTGGCACTTTATTTGAGTGCATTTACAAAATTATTTGTTGTTGCAAGTTTTTACAAGTTTATGTCATTTATGTCATGAGGTAGATAATGAAGACTTAGATTAAGTATGTCTTTCAAACCTTGAGAAAATGACAAAAAAACAAAAAAGAAAACCTCTATTATAAAAAAAAATGCCCCCTCGTTTACAAGTGTAAGAAAACAAAAAAAAAAAACCTTTTCCTAATTTTATTGCAAAATAAAAAATGACCCCCCTTTCGTCACTTAATGATCAATCTAACCAGTTATCAAAAGATTTGATGGTTTAATTAACTGTTAACAATTAACAGAAATTGTCAATGTAACAATAAATGTTAGTTATAATTTACATTTTGATGTGAATATAAATGCTAATAGTAACCAAAAAAAAATGCTTGTATTAAGAGATTTTGACCGAATCAATGGAAAAAGATGTCAAGTGTTGAGGGTTTGACCCGATCCTTGGAAGAGCTGGCACATAATGAGTCATTATCGATTTGCTTGTGATGTTGCGGCAACTGCGTAGAATTCACGAATTCATGGAATGTTCCATTGAATTGATTGGCAAGAGAAAAAATGGCGAAATAGAGCAGGAGATTAAGGACGTGAAAGCTTGGATGAGCGCAGCTCTAGCATACGAATATGATTGTTCCTCCGACGTCAGAGATGAATAATGGCATCTGTATAAGCATGGGCAGCAACCAAATGGCTGCGTGTGAGTCGCCTATGAGCAACGACTCTCTCACTTTTGACCAGCGACTCCTATCACGCGGGCTGAAGGGGTGTATTTGAGTCCCAACCAATGGTGGTTGATTGCACAGTAAACTATCTGCCCCTCTTACTCTTTGCACCTAGAAATGGCACAAAAAGACTCTTCTTTCTTAGATTTGGGGCCTGCTGAGTTCCCTACAAGATTATTAACAACCAATAATGAACCTAGCAAAATACAATCAATTTGGGTTCACCTTGAAACTATCTCCCCCTATGCTATGATACCATATATGAAATAGGAGATCATTGAAATAAAAATAAGCACAAGTGAACATTGTCAAATATTGTATTTAGTCGATGCAAATGTACAAATGTGGAAGCATTGCATATATAGGCAAGGAAGAGGCAATCCACCTATCATGTGTATTGACAACTGCTCAATGGTATCGCACAAATAAGTAGACGAGTGTCCTATAGGTGTCAACCTATGGATCACTAGGAATGTGCAAACCAACAATCTATTTGACCAAGTCATCAACCTTGATGCCAATTGTTGAGTGACCTTTGAGGTGAAATGGAAAGTCTTCCAACCTCATAAGATATGTACATGAGGTTTACCAAATAACTTGGTAATCTCTAGAGTCCTAAAAGGTTGCACATTCAACTAGACAAGATGTTGTCTAACCTCACCAACCTAAGTACACTTCAGTATAGTGAATAGAAAAAATATTCACTATAACACCCCATACCCTTTTGCTAAGAACTAATTGGACTCCATAAGTGGTTCTTTGATGCAACATGGAGGCTTAGCCAACTAATATTTTGATTGGCTCTTATCGATTTGAATCCCGACATCTCCAAAGTGATTTCAGCACGATTAAAACTTGTTGCCTTCATAGTATAGTTTGATTTTAAATTTGCAAACTAAGATTTTGTTAAAATGCTTGTTTATATGGATTCTAGTTATCTTCATGATTTCTCTAAAACTTTATAAATTGATGAGTTAAAATTGTAAAGATTTTTGTTTGGTTTGTAAAAAAGGAATTTTTCAAAGTTTGCATTCAATAAAATTTCTTTTTGATTTTTCCATACTATTGAGATTCTTATATTGTTTACACCAGAGGTTTGAGTGTGTCTTAAACCAAAAAACAATAAAAAAATTATAAGAGATTTCAACTTCATTTGCATAATAAGATATCTAACCTAGTTTATAAAGTGGTGTGCAACAAAAATGTTGCCACTATAATCCTCTAAAGATAGTGCGAATAATTAAATTATTTTGATTTTAAAAATTCTCTTTTAACACCAATGGAACTCAATTAGTATACTGTTAAAGAAACTAAATATTACCAAGTATATACACCCTCGATGCTAAGGTACTTAAGAAACCCTAAAGTCAAATAAACATGCTTATATTAGACTTTCAAAATACAACATGGTCAACTAAAAAAATTCTAAAACTAAGTGATACTGATGTCAAAGATATACAAACTGTAACGGTGAAGACTGAATTGCTATGATAAAAAAGATAGGAAAAACCTAATCAACTCTCTATATTGCTTGACACCATACATCATTCTCATCTCCTAACTGCCCGTCCTTAGGACAATAATAATCCTCTTGCGCCACTCATTACGTCGAATTTGAATTATTTTTTGTCGGGACCATCTCGAAAGATTTTTCTGGGAGCTGGATCTGGATAAGTTTTGGTGGAACAGATCTTGTTAATAGTAATGGGGATGAAGAAGAACAGGAATTTGAGAAACAAGAGAAATGACCCATCATTATCAATTGAAAATGATACTATAGATAAGTTCAGTGACATGCACTGGCAGAGGCTCCATACCCTGCAACAACTCCTCATAATTGTTACGGACGAAAATTAATTAGGACCACCATATTCAGCCCTACCACAAATGTTATGTCATGGGTTTTATTGGAAAAAATAGCCAGTTGGAAATGTCTGTTTTCCTTATCAGACTGCGTCCTGTAGTGCCTGAAGATAGAATAATGGACGCTCATATTACATTGTCTCGCATATGATACAGATAGATTCCAACTTCGTACTGGTGTTATGAAATTTTCTGTGTGGGTACATCGATTACAACGTATAATTTTTGTAAGCTCTTTGTTTCAAGGGTCCCACAAGAAAATCTGCGTGAGCAATGATATGCTTTCAGCTTCTATCTTATCTCCTGGCGGACCACTCAATTCAAATACAAGTATCACAATCTAAAAGGATCAAATTACTAGAAACAATTCTACCTTCTCAATGACATTTGTTGGAAATTGTTAATTATTGGAAGCTTTTTATATAATTTGTTTGATTATCTGAGTTTTATTTAAAACTTTCTACTAACCGTTAGAAGATTCACCTAAAATGTGAAAAGTAAAAATTCTTAACTTCAAAACAAAGTAATTTTTTTTAAAAAAAATTTCAAAATATATTAATCAAGAATTCAAAAAAAGTTACATAAAGATTTCTAAACAGCAATAGCTGTAAAGAAAGTAAGAAAAGGAAAAATCAAAGAGATTTTTCAGAAATCGTCCACCACCAAAAATCTAGAGATTTTGACAATAGTGAAGCAATAGATACTATGATCAACCCTTATCATGTTGAGGAAGATGAATAAATTGAGTAGTGTAATCAAAGGATAAAGAATCCCAATAAAAAGGATTCCATTTAGTAAGAGCATTCAACGTCTATTTAGCTAGAGAATCAACAACCATATTCCATTCATAAGGAATATGAACAAAGGAGATGGTATCAAAAATTCAAGCATAAGAAATAATTTGATCAACCAAAGATGCAGGATGTTAAGAAGATTAGTATGAAGTCTTGTTGCTCAACAAAGAAACAAGAACCATAGAATTTATTTCACAAATAATATGTTCCCAATCCAATTCAGAATCTTTCTCAAAAGCTACAAGAAGGGAATGAACCTCTATTTGATTATTAGTACCAAATCCTATAGCAATGAAGAATAAAAGGTGAATTGAGCCAATAGCATCACATCCAAGACTACCAATCCTAGTTGTACATGGATTTCCTATAGAAGAACCATCAATAATGATTTTAAAAATATTTGTAGGGGAAGGTAACCATTTTTATCTCTATTAACCTTGTGAGAATGTTTGCTATTAGATGGAAGAGAAGAAGAACTAGAAATGTTAACCAAATCTAAATGCTTGATAATGAAAAGATCAGAGAAATCAAGGTCCCGATCTAAAGAACACTAAGTTGTTATAGTCTCTTTGACTAAGTTTAAAACCTTCTACCAAATTTATTCAATGAGGTGTTGATGTCCCTAGAAAATTCAATGATTCCTCTGCAACCAAATTTGCTAGAGGAGAAACATAAGGAAAATATCGTAAGCCACCAATAAAAAAGAAGCTTGAGTAGCAAGACATCCCATGCGAACCCAAAAGTCTAATGAGGTAGCAAAAATAACATGTTGATTCCAAAATGTCATCACTACTACCAAAGAACCATGGAAAAGGTGCATTAAAAGAAAATATGGGAATTATTTTCCTCATCGTATGCACAAAGAACATAGTTAGATGGACCTTGAAATCCTCATCATCTGTTGTTGTCCCTAATAAGACATTTGTTTTGAGAAATAAGAAAAATAAAGAAATTATAACTAGGCCAACAAAAGTATTCCAAACCTTTTTCCACCAAGGGAAATCCTTCAAAACATGCCTTTCAACTTCCAATAATTGATAACCCCTTGAGACAGAGTAAACTCGTTCATGATCGAAAACCCAAGCTAAATCATCACTTTTTTTAGACAAGAACAAGGATTATCAACAAGTATAGAAGCTAGGAGAGCCCTAGAATAATGATTACCCCATGTAGGCCAACAATTCATATATTTCCAGCAAATAATAAAATTATTCCCCACTTGATGACATTCCTTGAAATTAACAACTTTAAACTAGCTAGCATTCACAAAAGTATTTCTCAACTGATCAAGAAGGGGGAAAGAGGAAATAATAGGGGAGTGAAGATCCCAATAATCAGTCCAAAAGAGAGATTTGTCACTAGAATTCACAATCCAAAAGAGACCTCTTATCAAGTAAAGTATCCTTCTTGATAGTATTCCAAACCAAGGAACTATTACTAGTCAAATCAATTCTCAGAATCTCCTAAGCAACCACCTCTTGAAGATATTTAGGATTTTGAATTTTAACCCAAGACTCTTTTTTTATGTGGGTAAAAGTACAAAGTTGTGTCAACACTTTTATAAAGGAAGCAACCAACACTCATCCAAATTTTTATATTGAATCATTAAAAAGTGTCATATATATGTTTTGAATTTTGAAATGATGTAAACTGATAAAATGTGTACTTTTCATTGTATTTTATATTTGTATTCTTTTTTAAATAAAAAATTATTTCAATATGTTTTTTAATAAAATTGACACTATAATTTAGTTGTTGATAAAATATTGAAAAATAAAGTTAGATGGGACATCACTCTTTATATAGTAAATTTTATTATTTTTCCTTCAATTTTTTTATATATATTTACAACTTGAAACTTTAGTGCATGGATTTATTTTTCCCAATTTTGATAAATATTTTTTGAAATAAAATATTTAAATGTGTGTAACTTATGAAAAACAACTATTTACATGGGACGTCATCCTTTGTCTTAAATATTTGTCTGAAATAGAAAAAATACCATCTTGGCATAAATTTTTTTATCTAGTGCATCATAACCTTTTTCAAATTTCTTAAAAAAAATGTAGTTTTTTTTCTTGACAAAATAATCAACCTTATGTTTTGGTGTTGATAACCTACTTTTAGTAAACATAAAAAATTAAGTTTAAATAATAATCAAACTATTAAAAATATATATTATTGTAAATTGCAATTGTAAATCTATAAGAGGGTATTTTTTATATTTTTACAAAAATATTATTTTGTCCCAAAAAAATGTATCTTTGGACATTTTCATGCTCATTTGGGTCTTTCTTATGGATGTTGGCCTAGTTTTGCCTAGATTTAATGTTGTAATAATGTGTTCAATGCTAGAAGTGGAATTACTCTGAGAAGGGGGGGTGAATTAGAGTAATGTATAAATTAAAACTTTTTATGACTTGAAGTGCAAATTTGAACTATCTGAACAAATGAGTGACTTATATATGCAATATGAAAACTAAGATTGTTTTCCAATGACTTAACCAAACATAACAAGAATTCTTAACAACTCATATCCAAGCATGATATACATTGCTCACATAATGTTGAATGAACAACCTTTTAATGCCTTCTTTTACATAGAACACCAAACTCACCAATGGCAGAATTTAACATTCATACATTGAACATGAACAATTAAAATTTGAACTTTTAGACAACTTGGAACTATGATAATATATCAAAGCATTGCATGAACCACTTTGACAAATGACAGAATGAAAACTTAAGCAAGATAAGTAAAAATCACACAAAAGAGAAACACAGAGCTTTGATGAGTGGAAAACCCTCTTGGCATAGAAAAACCACTCCAAAATTCCTTACAGGCTTAATTCCAAACTGATTACAATATTTCTCAAAGCACTAACTCTATAACAATTCAAGAGCACTAACTCCATCAAAATTCTGAAGCACCAACTTCAGTAGGAGCACCAACTCCACCAAAATTTTGAAGCACCAACTTTAGTAGGAGCACCAACTCCTTTACAAAGTTTCTCAAGAACCATGCAAACTATCAAGACCTTATGACTGCATTATTTTTGCAATTAAAAAATCTCAACATAGTACATATAAAAGATATAAAATAATCCCCATTATAATTTGTACTGAATGAAATAGTACCAATATAATCTCACTAAAATATGCAATCTTTGTAATAAGGATCAGAGATATATACACTTTAAGCTCTCTTTTTCAATTTTCCAAGATACAAAAATATCACTGTAATAAACCCTTATTCTCTTTTCGACAACACTTTATTTTGTCTCATAAACCCTCCTCTTGAGTCATGATTTTGTGTCATGTATTTATACAAAGAAAAACTGTGTAAACATCAAAACCCTTAAGTAGATTTAGTTATGATTAACGAAAACACAAGATCCTTTTTAAAATTGAAACCAAAAATGAAGCCAACTGTTTGAAATTGAAACCATACCAAGTTCTTTTTTACTTTTCCATTCACTAGATTTACCTTTGAAAGAACAAAGCAAAGTATAGATATTACATTTTTTTATGGCAGATCAAACTGCAACCAAAAACCCATAAGATTCTTTATTTCCTTCACTTCCAGCTTGTGGAAAATCCACCAACTAACTTGCCACCATTCATAAACTGCCATACTTGAAAACCAAGCTTGAATACCAACTAGAACACACTATAACTGAAACTACAAACTCTCCATGGTGGCGCTAGGGTTTTTCTTCAAAGAAAAATGAAAAAGACATAATGGATTTTTCCCTAACTTCTTTGCCATCGAGCATTTTGAAAAATGTATAATCATTTGGAGTCTGTGTGATGTCAACAATACAAATGATAACTTTATTATTGCTAAATATATTATTGTTGTCAACACATGAGTCACTGACCATGTGACCTATTTACCACATGAAGCCATAATGCACTTTGATGGACAATTCATCAAGTGTAAATGCCATGTAATGAATCAATAAACCCGATGTCACAATAACAAGTCATGTGAAACACAAGAAGCCCGATAGTAATGTGTAACATGGTAAATATATAAAGTGAAATCCGACCATACTTATTTAGCATACACAATGACTTTCCAAAGATAACAAAGCTGATACAAATAGGATGCCCAAGCCAAAACCAATAGCCATTTAAATGGCTTATATTTTAATCATCAAAAAATTGATGTGTGTGTAAAGATTTAACCATAAGCCCTTGAAGTTCGATTCATGTGTCTTCATTTACCAATTGAAACCATAGGAGTCCAATCTCCTTTATAAATAATTTCTTGGTTATGTGAGACATAAAGCATATCTTGGCTTGTGAAAGATTTTAATACCAAGTGAAACCAATGGTGAAACCAAGTAAACTAATATAATGCAAGTGATAAAATATTGCCTTGGTGAAAGACACTCAAAAGAATCAAGTGCCAATATAAACTATAGATGTCATTTTATAATCTTGTTACTAGCACCTATGAATGTCAATGACTAACAGCTTGATATATACATGAAAAAATATAAGTCCTTGTCAATGTAAGAACAGTGCAACACATTTATATATCAATCAAGAGCCAATGATAAAAGTATACTAAAATGATATCACCTGAAATATAAATGCGATCAATGCCTGCAAATGAGTGAAACCCCTATCCAAGTGTTGCACACAAGTCTGAATGATCAGTACAATTATATAAACTAAAGGTATCCAAAGCATTTTCCACAAAGTATTGAATTAGTCCAACCAAAGTAACAAAAACTGAATAATGCAAGAGTATCCAAACTGAACTAAGATCATTATAAATATATCTGAACAGACCACTGAAGATATCAACATGTGTGAACCAAAAAACACATGCATAATCACAACCAACACAATAATTTAGACTATCTGTGTATCATGTATTACCCAAGCCAATCAATATTTACCAAAAACTAAAATCTGAGACCAATCTGAGACAATGTACATGAACTGTGACCAATATCAATATCACTAAAGCTTGTTTTGACATCAAGGATGAACAATCACAATAAACAACTAAAATCTAACAATCAACACATTCACATTTGGTCTTGGACCCTTGCGAATCAATAAGAATTCTATGATGTCTTGTAAAAGTGTTGTGAAGTGTTGTAACACACACTTTCACACTTTTCTAGGACCTTTTTATTATAATTCACTTAAATAACCTCTTTTTATCACTTACCAAGCCTTATTTCAAAGTGTTGTAAAGTGTTGTAACAAACTTTCATGCTTTTCTAAGCTTGTCATCAATAATTTGACCCTTTCTTATGTTTAAATGGCCTCTTAATGCACTTGCAAGCCCTACTTAAGTGTGTTTCAAAGAATAATACCATTAAAAATCATTAAATATACTTTAATTCCCTACACCCATTAAAATTTTCCTAGTGGGACCAAGTCACCACTAGGGTCAATTTAGTCCCACTTGGCACAAAAATCAAAATTATTTCAAAATTATGGAAGGATATTATTCTCTTAGCCTTGAGATCAGCTTGTGATGTGGTATTTTTGGTAAATTTTGTATAAACATGTATAAATAAAGGGTTTTCCTCTCATTTTCACCCCCAATTCATTCATACATCCATTCACTCACTAATTCATTCACTTAATCATTCTCAAGCATTCTAGGCATTATCTAGTCTACATTCATTGGAGCTTCTACTTGCATATCTTCAAATTTCTACATCAAGGGTTTGGTGAGTTGTAACATTGCATGTTGTTCATTCATCATTATCTTTCCATTTCATTTCATTTTCAAGGGTTTGATTACCAAATCAGAGTTTGACCAAGGAAAACCCCTATTTACTAACCCTTAACCCTGTTCCCCTTCTTTGAATGCGTGTTTTGCAAGTCTTTTATACAAATTTGTCAAAGAGAAAGGTGTTAAAAGGTTTCAAAAATTCATCAAATTATTTCAAAGTCACAAATCCCTAAAAGAAGCTTGCAGATCACCTATGGACTGAATTTTGCAGATTAAGATTTGGTAACCTGTTAGGAACCAAAGTGCAAACCGAGAGCTACAGATTGCATCTTTGAAATTCCCAAAAGTTACAGGTGCATTAAGTCACCATCAGTGGAAAATTAGTCCCACTTCTAGGCCTGAAAAGTGTTTTCTACAATTCCAGATACCCTTTTGGCTTAAACCTATTCTGGCACAATTTCCCTGAAACAAGACTAAGTCGCCCAGGTTAGTGTAAGAGTCCCAAATGGCTTGAACAAAAAATTCTATAGGATTCTTGAGCCTCTCTACATCACATTCCAATTTCCAAGTGCAGCTTTCCAGTCTCATTCATTTCTATTTAGTTTGTTTGCATTCTTAGGTCATTTTGCATATCACATTGTGTTTTCAAACATGTCTTGCATTTCATTAGTTTAGCATTAATAATTCATTACTTTTATCAATTCTTTGCATTTAGGGAATTACATTTAGACATATTTCAATCATATTAGCATTATTCTTGAGTGAAACCCCAAGATTTTTTGGGATACCTTTCTACTTTTGGGTGCAAAACCCTAGAAGTGCAAGAGAGTGTCTATCTACAAAAATTTGTAGTTCATTTTGGTGAACCTATATTTAGAACATCCTATTTCTGATTTAGAGTGCATTTACATCCTAGGAATATCTTGCATCAACATTGCATTGCATTTTGCATTGTTTAGTTTGCATCCTAGGTTTTTTAACTTTGCATTAGGGAACAACTCATATAGTTTGCATTTTTGCATTGCATTTCATTGAAAATCAACAACATTCTACATATTCATATTATATCTACATTAAAACACATAAAAATCATAAAAATCCATTAAAATTTTCAAAAAAAATTCAAAAAATTCACTACCTAAACTCATTCGCCACTCTAGGTGACAGTCCAATTGCATGTTTATCACTACATTTTATGGAATTTAATTTGTAATTTTTGAGTTTATGCTTGCTATTTTTCATTTTAGTTTTATTTTTTAGATATTTAGTATTAGTCATTTCATTCTTATTATATCATGTTGCATTTGCATTCACCCACATTTAGAGACCTTTGCATGAGTGTTTGGTGTCCTATTGCTAATACCTTAGTGAGAAGAAGTTTGAGATTCATGTTATCCCATGATAATACACTCATTGTGGATCTTGGGTTATCTAAAGCTTCCACTCCTAATATTGCAACTAGTACACTAGGCATGGATACTACCTTTAGTAACTTTGTGCCTTCCAATATGCAAGTTGACACACAAAACAATCACATCCTACAAGACAAAATAATTAACATTCATGAGGACTTAATACATCTCCAACATCAAGTGAGCCTTGAAAAAATTTCAGCCACTACAATTCCTACCATAGAAAACATCCATCTCATGCTTGAAAGTGAAGAATTCCTAGACGTTGTGAAACAAATAGTTGAGATATACATAAAGCATGATCCTTCCACCTCTAGTACCCCTCAACTAGCAAACACTGTGGTTATCCAAGGAGAAGCTCACACTCCTCCTCCCTCAACAGTAGCCTCCATACCTACCTATACCACTCCTCATGTCACAACAACATCCCAACAAGTTAGTAATGTGATTCCTTCCCTAACTATTCTTGTTAGCATCCCTAATCCCTGTGTAGCATCACATATTCTATCCTCTTCTACAATACCTTCTATGAGCATTCCATTCACTTGCCCTACCACTACATACACTCCATCACCACTTTCCATTCCACCTCATACCACTTACAGTGACCCTTTAATAACCCAACCTTTCCAAACTATTTCATCCATGCAGAAACAAATATCCACCATCAACCAAAATCATAATGAACCGCCCAGATATTATGTTCAAAGCACCGCATTTTCTTTGGAAATATTGCGAACACCGATGCCACAAGGGATAGAGATGCCTAGATTTGAGAAATATGGAGGGAAGTGAAATCATTATAACCATGTTGATGCCTACACAACCTTATGCAGTGACTTTTTCCTTGATGATAAACTATTAGCAAAACTATTTCCTAGGACTCTAAAAGACACTGCCTTGGAATGGTTTTCATCCTTATCGAACAATTCAATTCTTTCCTTCAATGAACTAGTTTATGCATTTATAAATCATTTTCAAGTTCATATAACTCCAATAAAAACCTTGCTTGATTTGATGAGATGCAAGCAACACAAAGAAGAAAAGATAACTAATTTTATCTCACACTATCAATCACTTTATTTTCAACTCGATGTCAAGATTCCTAACCCACACCTTCAAAATATGTTTGTATAAAAATTGAAAACTAAACTTCAAGAAAAACTCATCATGATGAAAATCCCCTCCTTTATGCACTTGTGTACTGCTCTTTGTGATTATCACAATTCAGTTAGTAGTTGAGATGCAAATTCCACTTCTAGCTGAACTGAGAAATTTGAACATGCTAACCAAAACACTTATGAACCATTTAGAAAGAAAAAAAAGGGTTCTTGTAGTTCAACCCCCCTCAACAACCACCTCAAACTGTCAACAACCAAATATCAGTTGTTAAACCCACATTGCCCTTTACTTATGGAGATCCAAAAAAACAATTCACGCCTTTACCAGACACACTTCATAACACAATGTCCCAACTTTTACAACAACAAATGATTACCTTACCTGCTATAAAATCACCTAATCCTATTAAGAATTTACCTCCAAACTTTAAATCCAATGTTTATTTTCATTATCATAGACAAAATGGACATGACACAAAACATTGTAAGCATCTTAAACATCTTGTGCAAGACCTCATTGATTCTGATCATCTATTCATTACAGGTGTTAATGATCAAGGCAATAAGTCTGTTGCCCCTCCAAATTAAAACTTGTAAATTTTCACTGATCCAATGGCTAAACATAATGTTTCATTTGTCAAAGCTAGTGAAACTCCAAATAATGATGTGATCAATGTTGATATAGATGATGAACATCCTAATCTTATTCCACATATTACCATTGTTAATCTTATGGATGAAATGGTAGGTGCGATAGATGTTATCCCTCGTAAAGGCCAACCTAAGAAATCTCTTGATATTACTTTATCCTCTAAGGAAATACTTAAAAATCTCCCTGATGGTCCTCTTTACATAGTCAGTCATATCTATGACAAGCCCACTAATGGGATACTAATGGATCCTTCCTACGGAGAGAAAGCAGTCACTGAGGAATTTTGAGTATTACCTAAACTTTATCAAGATGACTCTAATAAACTGAAAACATGGATCAAGATGCATAATGGTTTTTCTTTCCATGTGATTGGATTGACCACCCTTCCATTACAAATAGGACCCAAAACATTAGATGTCACATTCTCCATCATCCCATAGTCAGACCAATTTTGTTTACAGCTAGGTCATTTGTGGCTTTCCTCAATGAAAGTCATCCCTTCAGTTATACATAAATGCTTAATGTTTCCATTTGATAATGAAATATTTATTGTTCACCATAGTGGCTTTATGCCATTTTCATCCAAAGGAAACTTCTCTTTAGAAGTATTTTGGCCTGAGCCCATGGAACCTATAACACCTCAAAAATATTTCTTTTTCATTGCTTACCGAAAAATTAAAGCAAAGAAAATAGCAAAATTGTCTCTCTGCAACATGTCCCCATTTACTTCCGACACTCCTATCCTAGAAGAAACAGTGCTTCAACTTGAATGAGAACCAACCAACCAAGCTCAATCAACACCAAAAACTTCCCCAACATCATCCAAGAGACCACAAGACAATGAAAACAACTCAATCATGCCTCCTCGCATAAAACAAGTTTACAATTCCAAAGAGAAAGTGGATCACCAACCTTCCATGGTTTCTTTCATTCCTACCCTTGGGAAGAAAAGAAACATATGGTTGATCAACCCACTCCTTTACAAAAAAAAAATCAACAACAAAACCAAATGAAACAAAGGAGCTAGGCAATGTAAGTGTAGATGTTGTGCCCTTGCTCACAAGTTACAAGAAGAAGAAAACAAAGAAAATCAAAATCCACAGTTGACAGAAGCAATGCTTGATGACTCTCCTCCTCAAGAACAACAAAATGATCCAATACAACAATCACAAAAATAGGTACATTCCCTTCATTGGATATTATTATTCATCCTCCTATTGTGATTAATCTGGATGATGATGATGAGATCACTAAAATTGATGAAGGGGTGAATAATTATTTGAATACATTATTCTCCTCTTCTAAGAGCTTAAACAAAAAATCTCCTACAAAGCATGTTAAACCTGGTGCTTCCCCTAGTTCATAACTTTCTCTTGTCCCTTTGGCTAGTTGTTGGCCCTCGACCTATCATGAACATGACTGGGAGGCAGATGACTTTCTCGATGGTTGACTTGCATTTTCCTTAGTAGTCTTTTGTACTTTCTTTTTCTTTTTATTTTCAGTGTTTGCATGTGTGTAATATGATCCCTCGTGATGTTCTATTTGATGTTCTCCTTCTCTTTGTGACATTCCTCTATTTCTACCTTCATTCTTATATATGTCGTACATCGCTTTCACCTTTTCTTTTGACTTTTCTTGTGTTTTACTTTTGGGGATGATGCAAGCCATTGAGACATCCATGTCTCTTTCATGTTGACCTAAAATTCCTTTCTTTTTCTTTTCCTTTTCTTTTGTATTTTTCTTGTGTTTTCCTTTTAGGGATGACTCAAGGCATTGAGACATTCATGTCTCTTTCATGTATACCCAAAAGGCCTTTCTTTTTCTTGTGTTTTCCTTTTGGGGATGATGCAAGGAATTGAGACATTTATGTCTCCTTACATGTTGACCCAAAATATTTTCCTTTCACCTTTTTTTTTATTTTACTTGTGTTTTCCTTTTGGGGATGACACAAAGCATTGAGACACCCTATGTCTCTTCCATGTTGACCCAGAAGGGTTCTTTATTTTTCTTTGTTTTTTCTCTCTTTATGTCATTCTTCCAATTCTATGTATTTGGGGGATGATGATAGTTCTAAGCTCTCTAAAACAAAATTGTAGCAAAGAACATACTGACCCCAAATCCATAGATCCCCTATGTGTTTGGTGTTTTCCCTTTTTGGGGCAACCCCTCTTCCTTTCCTTTTTCTCTCACATGACTTAGCCTTACTCAAAAACATATGACTTGGCATAAGGGCTTTCCAAGTTGGCTCTCATGTCTTCTTTCTTCTTTTTGCATTTTTTTCCTTCCCTACTTTAAAGTAATTTCTCACAGTATGGTGTGTAGCAATTCCTTTAAAGTGTGGGCGTACATTGGCATTATTCTTTTGTGTTTTCCTTTTTCTTGGTTATTTCAAAGTGTTATTAAATGTTGTAACAAACTTTCACACTTTTCTAATCTTGTCATCAATAATTTGACCCTTTCTTATGTTTAAATGGCCCCTTTTAATCCATTTATAGGCCCTACTTAAGTGTCTTTTAGAGAATAATCCCATTAAAAATCATTAAATACACGTTAATTCCCTACAACCATTAAAATTTCCCTAGTGGGACCAAGTTGCCACTAGGGGCGACTTAGTTTGAATTGGCACGAAAATAAAAATTATTTCAAAATTCTGACAAGATATTATTCTATTAGCCTTGAGGTCGGCCTGCGATGTGGTATTTTTAGAAAAATTTGTATAATAATGTATAAATAAAGGGTTTTCCTCTCATTTTTTCCCCCAATTCATTCATACATCCATTCACTCACTAATTTATTCAATTAATCATTCTCAATAATTCTAGGCATTATCAAGTCTACATTTATTTGAGCTTCTACTTGCATATCTTTAGATTTCTACATCAAGGGTTTGGTGAGTTGTAGCATTGCATGTTGCTCATTCATTGTCTTTCCATTTCATCTCATTTTCAAGGGTTTGATTACCAAATCGGGGTTTGACCAAGGCAAACCCCTATTCACTAACCCTTAACCCATTTTCCCCTCTTTTCATGTATTTTTTGTAGGTCTTGTATGCAGATTTGTTAAAGAGAAAGGTGTTAAAAGTTGTCAATAATTCATCAAATTCTTTCAAAGTCAACAAATCTCTAAAAGAAGCTTGGAGATCACTTACAGATTGAATTTTGCAGATTCAAATTTGGACACCTACCAGGAACCAGAGTGCAAACTAAGAGCTACAGATTGCATATTCAAAATTCTCAAAAGTTGAAGGTGGACTAAGTCACCATCAATGGTAAATTAGTCCCACTGTCAAGCCTTAAAAGTGTTTTTTGTAGTTTTGGATACCCTTTTGGCTGAAACTTGTTCCAACAAAATTTCCCCAAAATACGACTAAGTTGCCCAACTTGTCATAAGTGTCCCAATTGGCTTCAACAACAAATTCTACAAGATTCTAGAGCCTCTTTGCATCACATTCTAGTTTCTAGGTGCACCTCTCCAGTCTCATTCATTTATATTATAGTTTGTTTGCATTCTTAAGTCATTTTGGATATCACATTTGGTTTTCAAACATCTTGTATTTCATTAGTTTAGCATTAATAATTCATTACTTTTATCAATTAGGGCATTACATTTAGACATATTTCAATCATATTAGCAATAGTCTTTAGTGAACCCCTGATTTTTTGTGGCATACCTTTCTCCTTTTGGGTGCAAAACCTTAGAACTGCAAGAGAGTGTCCATCTGAATAATTTTCCAGTTCAATTATTTACATGAGTGCTAGTTGTGAAAAGACAAGATTTTTGAATAAATTTACTTATTTGATAAACTAGCCTCAAACTGGTGCTACATATACATTTAGTGAATAATTTTAGTTCAAAAATTTATGACATTATCTAACCTAGCTTCAATGAATCTAGCTAGATCATATGGTCTAATAAAATTAATTTTTAGTTAGGAATACTTAAATACACTCATGTTGATAAATTGGCTAAAAGTGTGATATAATTTTATACTTTTACCTATGTACACTATCTCCAATAAAAATTTACATCTAGCTACTGACTATTGAGTTTAGCCTATTTAATACAAAGACCACCATTTTTTTTAGGCTGAAAAATCCTATCAAAACTAATTAGATTCCATTTTTTAGAATCGGGGTTGTAGCCCATAATAATTTCTTGGAAGCAAAATGGAACTCCTTCAAAACACTTTTAGGAGCAGAAAGAATCATAAATTTATTAATAGGAGGTCTTGAAAAACAAATTTAGGAAGGTAATATGACTAGAAAAAGAGAACCAACCAAAATTCCAATGATTGAATTTCATCCTAAAACTATCAAGAATCTTCTTCCATTGTAAGTGATTAAAAGATCCATTAGACATAGGAATACCAAGATAGTTGGAAGGAAGAAAACCTATTTTGAAATATAAAGGAGTATAAAATTAAAATATATTTGACTTATCTTCATTAAAATTTTAATGTGAGGTTTCCAAATAAATATTTAAAGAATGATGTAAATGAACAAATTCCAAAATTTTAGCAAATATCACTAGAGAAGTATCATTTATGAATTTAAGATGAGAGACTAAGCCACAACCCTCAACCACATGTCATCCTTAAAAGAAACCTTTGGTCTTTTGATAATTCATAAACCTTCTTAATCCTTCAATAATAAGAATAAAGAGATAGAGGGAAATTCAATCACCTTACCATATCCCTTGAGTAGGAAAGAAAAGAGAAGATGGAATACCACTAAATAGAACATAAAAATAGAATTCCACATAACTCATTACCCAAGTGATCTAGTATGAGACAAATCAAAAATTAGAAAGATAATTTCTTAATAATGACCATTGAACCATGCCATAAGCCTTATCCATATCAACTTTGATAAAAAAAATGTTTTCTCCTTAGAACAAGCCATGGAATGAATAATTTTTGTAGCATGTATCTTTTTTTTACCCTCCCTAATTTCTATTTCAAACAATTCTAATGATTTTTTCAAAACCTAGCCTCAAGGAATCCCCTAATGGCTCTCCTTTCTAGGAAGACTATCATGTTTCATTGGAAAGTGGGATAAATCGGAGACTCGAGTAGAGGATATTAAGTCTATAATTGGGACTTTAGTGGAAATAAATAAACTATAGTCCAAGAGGTGGCCACGATGCACAACAATCAACAAAAACACTTCAAAGCTTGGAATATATTGTAGACTACAATAAAGAGACAATGAAGAATATTTTTGTCACCATCTAGGTGTTCCAGCAAGAACTCAAGGGCACCTAAGGTAAGCAAGCTAAGAAGGATATTTCAGAGGGTGCTAGTACCAAGAAGAAGTGAAAAAATGTGGATATTTCTACCACACCCCCTATTGAGGATGGTCATACCATGAATCAAAAACCTCTATCTCTCAATGAAAAAATATAATTCTTGGCTAAGGAATGGTAGTCAATCAATGGCCTCTAGTTGTTGGGCAACTAGTAGCTACTCTGGTATCTTTCCAATCTCTTTCCATTTCTATGTGTTTATTATGTAGTGATCTATCCTTTTGGCTATTTTAGTTTTTAGTTTTTGGGTGCCTCACTTCTCATGAGCTCTATTGTATAATCTTCATGGCCATTTTGTAATGAGTACATGGGCCCTAACCATCTTTATCTTAATCAAACAACCCAATTAAGTATCTAAAAACACTTAACAAAGTTTCCTTCCTCAAGTAATATATGATAGGACTCAAGAACATTTTTCAAATATTTTGCAATGAGTTTAGTATTGATCTTCTAAGTGACATTATAAATATTGATTGGATGAAAAAGGCTAAGGGGATCTATACCAATATTTTTAGGAATAAAGATTATAAAGATAGAATTAATAGCTTTACGAATTTGTTTATTCCATTGAAATTCTCAAACCACCTCAATCAATCGTCTTTGAGAATATCCAAAAATTATTGGAAAATTTAAATAAAAAATCCATCAGGGCCATGAGCTTTACCTTTCTTCATTTAAAAAACATTTCTCAATTTATCCATATTGATGAAATCCATGAGCACAAATTTTATTATTGTAGAGCCTAGGGAAGGAAAGCAATTTAAAATTATCCTTTCTTCTACCATATTGACATGATCACCTTTTAAAAATAAGGAATAATTTAAACAACAAGAAGCATCTTGATTAATAACATCAAATGAAGACAATATAAATCCTTGAGAAAAGGTGATAAAATTACTAGTATGCTTATCCATAACAAAATTATGGATGTAAGAGGTATTTTGGTCACCCTCTTACAATGAGGAAATTCTATATTTTTCTTTCAAAAGATCTCTTCATGAAGATTCCACTCATGAAGCGCTCTGGCTAAAGAATATTCTTCTAGAAAAAAAATCGTATTCATTCCAAATTCTCTAATCTAGAAAGTAATATCATTGATTTTAAATCCTATACATAATTCTTCTACCAAAACACAATACAAAACTAAACTTATTCCACCTTTTAAGTTTAAATTTTATAAATAGAAACCTTTTAAATAAATAATACATAGTAGTTTTGGAGGAGGGTTTCCCTATAAACCGCCACTCTATAATTTTTTGGTGTAAACACTTATCATGGACCCACATTAATTGAAACTTGGAAGAATAATTTTTCTATGGTAGAAGAGAGATGAAAAAATATTAATGGGCTAATGATCTATGCCATGCTACTTAAAAAATTTAGAAGAGGTTATCCACTTATCATGAAGCCACCACTCAAAAACTAAAAATATATACAACCAATCATAACTAGATTCAAAACCACATATTTTGTTGCTCTAAGTGTATAGACCACCACTATGTTTAACATCCACAAGGTTCTAGAAAGAGATATTTTCTTGAAACAAAATGGAAGATATATCAAGTTTCCTAAGACCCCTTAGCTTGTCTTGAAGAGAAGGAATTCCATTCAAAGTTATAGCTAAGATATAAGGGATAGAGACAAATAGAGAAAAAAACATGTTGAATATAGGACTGGACAAAAAAATCTATAAAAATCAATTCAAGTTCAAGAAAAATTAGAAAGAAGAATAGAATTTGCAGAGTCAAAACAAGTACCAACCAAAGATAAAGAATGTTCACTTGCAATTCAAATACAAGGAGTAAGTTAACAAGTGTCCCACAAACATGCTACTCCCCCTAAAGAAACTTGATCTGAGCCAACACATTGACACTGACTACCATTCTAAATGGTAGATGAAACAACTTAAATTTTTTCCATTGAAATTTTTATTTATTGAAGGATAAAATATTAAGCTTATGAATTCTAACAAGATATTGAATTTTTTTTTATGACAAGTGCTACCAAAACCCCTAACTTTCCATGAAATAATTATCATTTTTCTGAGATAGAGAAATTACAATCCAAAGTGTTGATGACACTAGATTGAACTAATCTTATTTTATTTCTTCATCATCTCGTTATCACTTTTCTTGCCAACCTTACTTTTATCTGAATTTTATTTTTTCATGGTTTTTGGTTGAAGGGATAATAAATTAATAGTTTTATGTTTAAGACTATCTTTAGCAATATCTGATTGGGAAGATTCTAATAGAACTAAATCAAAGTTGAGAAATGGTACCATAGATAAATTAGAGAAAATAACATTGGATTCAACACCGATATTATCCAGTGAAGGGTTTGTAATTTTTTTTTAGGAAATTAATATGAATAGAAAAAGAGATCCAACCAAATTTCCAATGATTGAATTTCATCTAGAAACAATCATTAATCTTCTTCCATTGTACGCAATTAAGAGATCCATAAGATAAAGGGATGCTAAGATAGTTGAAAGGAATTTTACCTATTTTGAAGTGTGAGGGATTATTAAAGTAAAATATATTTTACTTAAATCTTCATTAAAATGTTAACATGAGGCTATCAAATTAATATCTAAGAAATTATGTTAATGAAAAAATTCCTAAATTTTACCAAATCCCATTAGAGCAGTATCATATACAAATTAAAGATGAGATATTGAGCCACAACCCTCATCCACATGCCATCCTTAAATCAAACATATAGTATTTTGATGATTCATAAACCTTCCTTATCCTTCAACCATACAAATGAAGAGATATAGGGAAATTCAATCACCTTACCACATTCCTTGAGTAGGAAAGAAAAGAGAAGATGGAATACCACTAAATAGAACATAAGAATAATATTCCACATAACTCATTACCCAAGTGATCCAATTTGAGACAAATCCAAAGTAAGAAATTGTGCTACAGAAAAATGGTCCCTTCTCATTTTCATGGTATTTTAGGTCTTGTTTCATGGAGTTTGTCTATTTTTATCTTATTTTATGTTGCAACATGGCTTTAACATGCTTATTTAGGTACTAAAATTCAAATAATGGCATCTTGTGAAGGCGTTGTGAAGTGTTGTAAGATATTTCTACATTCTTCTATACTCTATTCATTACAATTCACCTAAAAAACAAATTTTCATCATTAATCAAGTCCTATTTTGAAGTGTTGTAAAGTCTTGTAACAAGCTTTCATGCTCTTCTAGGCATATTTTCACTATTTATCCCTTTCTCATGCTTTATTTGGCCCCTTTATGCTCTCATATGCTTAATTAAGTGTAATTTTTAGTATTATCCCAATAAACAACATTAAATACAACATATTTCCCGAAACACATTTTTAGGTCCTAGGTGGGACCCATTCACCATGGGTGGCAAATGAGTCCCCCTTGGCCCCAAATTCAAAATATTTTAAATTTCCTTTCGAGATTTTATTCGAAAACACTTGATGTCAGCCTGTGATGAGGTATGAATGGGTAACTAAGGCACAAGTATGTATAAATAAGTGATTTTCACCTCATTTTACATCTTCTATAATTCTCCAACATTCATACATCATATTCAAGTATTCAAGAGTCTTACAACATCTTTTCAAGCACTATCTAAGCACTTTGAAGCAGCCATTGACATTACTTCAGACTTGCATCATCAAGGGTTTGGTAAGTCAATAGCATTTGTATGTTGTTAGTTTAGCATTCCTTTGCATTTGATTATTTTATTAAGGGTTTGATTACCAAAAGTGGGGTTTGACCAAGGCAAACCCCTATTCACTAACCTTAAACCATTTTTCCCCTATTGCATGTTTGTTTGTAACCTTTTGTGTGTAGATTTGACAAGATTTTTGGTGTTGAAGATTGGTTTACAAGTCAACTAGGTGCTTCAAGTCAACTCAAGTCTATTTCAAGCTTGGAGAAGGTTTTATGTTCGTTTCCTACAGAATTGACTTCAACAACCCGACAACCAGTGATTTCTAGATTTGGTGTTGCAGAGTTGTCTCCTGATTTTTTAGAAATTTAGGAGAGGATTGATTCACCACCTATGGAAAGTGATTCTCACCTTAGGACTGAAAATCTGAATTTTGTCAGATTTTGGGTCCTGACAGATAGAAACTTGTTTCTAACAATTTTTCACTAGGAGGAGGACTAATTCGCCACCCTGGGCGAGTGAGTCCCACTGTGAAAAAATAGTGACTTCAACCAACATCCACAATATTCCAGATTCATCAAACTTCACCCAAGTGCACTCATATTCATCCCTTTTCTTTTTGTTCTACATATTCTCTTCATTTAGTTCATTGTTCACATATCACAATGTGTTTTCAAACATAGCTTTAATTTCACTTTTGCATTCATACTCATTCATTTAGAACATTCAATTGTATTTAGTTAACTTCATTTAGGTTAGAAAACATCACACATTGCATAATTTGAATGAACCATTAGCATTTTTGCTCCTATCTCTCTCCTTTTAGGTGAAAAACCCTGGAAGAGCAAGAGTTGTCCATAGGAACCAAAAATCAATTGTTCAGAAATATAATTCATTAATAAGGGCCATAAAACTAGGTCATAAGCCTTCGCCATATCAAATTTGATAAAATTGTCTTTCTACTTAGAACAAGCCACGAAATGAATATATTTTGTAGCAATAACGACCCCATAAAGTATCTAATGGTGCTTTAAAAAGCATCCTTTATCAAGTGATGTAAGATAGTCAAGAGCATTTTTCACATGTTCTGTAATGAGTTTATTAATTATCTTCGATGTGACATTACAAATAGTAATTGGATGAAAAATACTAAGGGAATTTGCACCAATCATTTTAGGAATCAACAATAAAAAAGTAGAATTAATAGCTTAAATATTTTTTTATTCTTATAATATTATATAACCACCTCAATAAATCATCTTTGATGATATTTAGAAATTCTTAGAAAGTTTCAATTGGAAAGCCATCAGGGCCAATAGCTTTACCTTTTTCATTAAGGATAACTCCTTAACACAATTATGGAAAAAAGATGTATTTTGTTTATCCTATTACAACAAGGTAATTATATTTTTTTTCTTTCAAAGGATCTCTTCATGAAGATTCCACTCGTGATGCTCTCTAGACAAAAAATATTATTATAAAAGGCTATCCCTAGTCACTCCAAATTCTTTGATTTGGAGAGTAATATCATTTAGTTTTTCATGTACTTGTTTATTCTACTAAAAATATATATGAAACTAAACTTATTCCACCTCTTAAGTTTAAATTTTATAAAAATAAACCTTTTAAAGAAATAGTACATAGAAATTCCAGATAAGGATTTCCCTATAGACCAAAACTCCATTTTTTTGTATCAACACTTTTCACAGACCCACATTAATTGAAACTTTGAAGAATATTTTTTTTTTGTATGGTAGAAGGGACAAGAAAAAATATGAATGGGACAATGATTTGAACCATGCCACACAATTTTTTTAGAAGAGGTTATCTAGTTATCATCAGGCCAACACTCAAAAACTAAAAATCTAGCCAACCACTCAGAAGTGGATTCAAAACTATATATTATATTGTTCCATGTGTAGGTACCACCACTAGGTTGAGGAAAGAGATATTTTATTGAAATTAAATCAAAGATATATCAATTTGATGACCTATGTTGTCTCCAAGAGAAATAATTACATTAAAATTTATAGCTAAACTCCAATGGATGCAAAAAAATAGAGAACAAACATGGCGAACATGGGACCCCAAACAATTTATCTATGAAACTTAGTTCAAGAATAAAAACTAGAAAGAAGAATAGAAATTTCAAAGTCAAAGCAAGTATTAACCAAAGAGAGAGAATGATTACTTGCAATGAAAAGAGGGAGTACAAGAAGACAATTGTCCCAAAAACATGTCACTCACCTTGCAAAACCTTGATCTCCAACACAATGACATTGACTACCGTTCCAAATGGTATATGAAACAAGTTACATCTCTTCAATTAAAATTTTTATGTGAAGGAAAAAATATTAGGCTTATGAATTCTAAAAAGATCTTGAATCACGTTGTTATGACAAGTGCTACCAAAACCCTTAAAATTCCATGAAATAATTATCATTTTTGT
The DNA here is from genome assembly GCA_007258455.2 of Sequoia sempervirens. Classification (NCBI taxonomy): domain Eukaryota; kingdom Viridiplantae; phylum Streptophyta; class Pinopsida; order Cupressales; family Cupressaceae; genus Sequoia; species Sequoia sempervirens. The sequence goes on from VDFB02281209.1 coordinate 99,409, forward strand.
GAGATGGAAAAAGGAGAATCCAAAGTTTGGATGACACTATATTGAATTATTTTTTTCATCTTCTCATGATCACTTTTCTTGCCAACCTTACTTTTATCTAAATTATATTTTTTAAGGGGTTTTTGTTGAAGGCCTAGAAAACTAGTAGTTTTCTTTTTAAGAGTTTCTTTACCAACATCTAATTGAGAAGCTTCTATTAGAATACAATTAAATTTGGAAACTAGTACCATGACTAAATTTGCGAGAATAATATTGGATTTAACACCAATATTTTTTTAAAAAGGGGGTAAAAAATTATTGAATCAAAGAAACATTACAAAACAATAGCAATATCCCATAAAAACCACCAACCAATCACACAATAGAAGTCCCCAAAGGGACCCAACTAAGGAACTGATTACATGTGAAATTCTTCCATGATTATCTTTTTGAGGGACAAAGAGAGCTCTAAGGATAAAAGACCATAGTCATTAATAACCCACCTCTCCACATGCTCAGAGGCACACTTTGCTAGAAGATAAGAAACCTTATTTCATTCCCTTGGAATATGACAAAAATAAAAAAATTCCAACAAATTGCATAGATTCACAATTTGTTTGATCACAACAATGAGTTGCCAATTAACACCATAAAATCTCTACTCATTCAACATATCAACTACAACCTGGGAATCAAATTCACATATAATCCTCTTCCATCCCAAGGAAAAACCTCTTTCAATAGCATGAAAAATAGCAAGAGCCTCCATAAGGTTATTAGAATGGTGACCCTTATAAATAGAAAAGAGAAACACCACCCCTCCATTACTATCTCTACCAATAGAACCAATCCTAGCATGCCTAGGATTCCCCCTAGAAGATCCATCTATGTTTATCTTCAACACTCCTTGAGGGGGAGGGCGTCATTGAACCTCCCAATGAATCTTCTTCTTAACCTGACATGAGCCATTACTAGTGGAGAAACTAGGCCCTCCACCCTCCAAGTGCAAATTCCTCACAAAAGGAAAATCATTTAGATCCACAGAAACTGATTAAGAGATCCATTATAGGTAACTAAGAGATCCATTAGACAAAGGGATACCAAGATAGTCGAAAGGAAGTCGACCTATTTTGAAGTATGGAGGAGTATTAAAGTAAAATATATTTGACTTATCTTTATTAAAATGCTAACATGAGGTGCCAAATAAATATCTAAGGAATGAAGTAAATGAATAACTTCCTAAATTTTAGTAACTCCCATCAAAGAAGTATCATCTACAAATTGAATATGAGATACTGAGCCATAAACCTCAACCACACACCATCCTTAAATGAAACCTTTAGTCTTTTGATGACTCAAACCTTTGTAATCTTTCAACCATAAGAATTAAGAGATATAGAGAAATTCAATCACCTTATCATATCCCTTAAGTAGGAAAGAAAAGAAAAGATGGAATACCACTAAATAGAACATGTAGTGTAGAAAAATATACTCCTTTACATTTTCATACTATGTTTGCATCCCCTTAATTAATTGGACTTCATTAAGCTTCTAATTACCTAAATTATGCATTTCAAAGACTTATTATTCTTGTTTTACAAAAGGGAAACCTATATTAAACAATTTCCTACATTAATTTAAACATGTTGGAAATTGTGTGTCTTGGACTTAGGTCCTAGGACTCATTCTCCCAAGGGTGAATGTGTCCCCGTTAAGTGCCAATACCTATTTTTTAATATGTTTTTCGCAGCATTTTAATGATTCAAATTCAAGTTTCAAATGCCAACTTGTGGAATCTAACTTTTGGGAGATTAAATAAAAACCTATAAATAATTAGTTATTTTATCAATTCAACATTAACAAGCTAGAGGAAAACTTCAAAAGAGAAAATATTATTTTCAAGAGCATTGAAGATCAAATTTATTAGTCATCTATAGCAGAAATAAAGATCATATCATGTCAAAGTGTATGCATCTTCATGTCATGTTTGGAGCTAACATTGTGATGTGGGTTTCATGCATTCAAGCAAGCATTCAAACATCAAATCAAGAAATAATTCAAGTCAATTCATGCAAGATCAAATCCTTAGAGTGATGAGTTATAATTTTTTCCTCTAAGATCAAATCCTTAGAGTGATGAGTTATACTTTTGTCCTCTAAGGGAAACCATTAATGGTTTGGTGAGTTGTAGCTTAGCTTTGTTCATTCATTAATTCCTTCCATTTATCATCATTTCAATATCAAGGTTTAATAACCATCATGGTTTTTGACTAAGGAAAACCCCCATTCACCTAAAAAAAAACACTTTTCTTCTCTCTTTTCATGTGCAAATTTAAAGGTGAAGAAGAATTAAAAGTTGATTAAAAGAGAAATTTTTTGAAGTTGTCAAAGTTGTCATCATTGTTGTCAAGCTACAAAAACTCAATTTCAAATTTTATTTCTGACTTTCTGATAATCAAACTTGGATAAATAAAAATATTGGATCCAAGATCCAAGGACTTCAAAATCAGATTTTGGACCCTTGGACTAGGACCCATTCACCCTAGGGAAAACTAGTTCTGCTACAAAACTCATAACCTGCTTTTTAGGCTAGGTACATACCATTCTTCCCTTCACAAATCTACCGACAAATTATTATTTTTGTTTCTTCTATCAAATATTCTACATTTCAAGTGTTATGCCATATAATTTAGTTAGTTAATGCATTTGAAATTATCTCCCAAAAGTGTAAATCTTTAATTTTTGTCATAGGAAAACAACAAACCTTCCTAATGCAGTTGACTCACCTCAAGGTTGAAATTCAATCCTATACTTCAGAGATCTATTTTCCTAATGAAATTAGGAGAAGGGAAATTGTAGTTGGGTTTAAGCTCTTATTTGATTCCTTACCTTACTCACCCACCCTTTTTCTTTTATTTCATTTTGGTGAACCCAACATTACATCATAAATTTTGATTTGGAAGTCTTTAAAACCCTAGATCTAATATTTGCATTAGTTATTCTTGCATCTCATTTAGGGTTTCATAATTGCATTTTGCATGATTTAAAATCACAAAAAATCCAAAAATATTGCATACATATTGCATTAATTTTACATATTAGTATGCATATTAGTGTCTTTCAATCATTTACATAAAAAAAATTCAATCTAAATTGTACCAAGAAAGTTGTCATTTTGCTTGTTGTTTGTCCTTGTACAAGACATTTTCAAAACTTATGGGAATAATTTTATCTTTGTTTTATTTATATCCTATTGTTTGCAGATCTCAATTTCAATTTCTAAAATTGTAGATTTATGTATTTGTTTTCATTTGAACACATAAATTGTTCAAGACAAGTGCATTGTTCAAAAGTAAAATTTGCATTTCAAAAGGCATCATCTTTAGGTTTTTGCATTCTAAAATTAGTAAATCCTTATATATCATACCTGAAAATTTGCATCAAACTTCATTATAGATATGTTTTTTGGCTAAATATGGATGTCATTAATATCTTTGGTTTATTTTTCTAGTTGTATATTCAGAGATGATCCTAATGCAATTGATAACACTCATGAATCTTCACATCCTAATGAATTTCCTCATGAGGTGGAAATATTAGGCCAAGATGAATATAGCATGCAAAAATTCATACAAGACTCCTTATATAACCTTGAGAACAACACATACTTCTATCTATCCATGCAATAACCAACACCTCGTATTATCCCATCACTTGATATGTTCAACCTTTTGCATCCTGAAATAGAAAAACAAAGCAAGCCTCAACCATCAATCATCAAAGAACTTGTTAACAAGGACAATAGTGATACTCTTCTATCTTATTCTCATCAAGTTACCAACATACCTGTCAACTTAGAAGAGATTTCTGGTTAGGGATTTAAAATATTAAACAAATGAGGATGTGACATAACCAATGAACATGAAATCCATAAATTTATAAAACAACCATCAAAAGATACCAAAGGACTAGGATATCATGATCCTCCTCCCCCACCTCCACCTCAAAGATTTTCCTAATAAAGTAAGAAACCCAAGCCCCACAAACTCAAAAAAATAGCATTCTTACACACTATAATAGAAACTGAATGAAAAATTGATCAACTCCTTCATATAAGATTGATTACTTGGGGTTTTCATTCCTCAAGGCCACAAGTCCAACTCTACTTCATAGTGGGAAAAGGAAAGGGTCAGTTCTATTGTGTGTCAATTCCTACTCTGCTGACCCAAGGTATAGGAATGGACTTTTCCCCTAACCTCTTTGAGGTTAGATAAATTTTAATCTTCCAACCAAAGACTGCTCAGAAAAATCTTTGGGGTGATAAAGTGAAAGATTATTTTTTCATTGATATGGAGGACCCTTTACATTCTTTCAAATGGAAATACTTCAATTTCCTTCCAGACCCACCTCACATGAAGAACTCTCTTAAAGTTGAACTCTTAAAAAAAAATATATCTTTTCAAAAAAACCTGATGAAATACTTTAGACAAGATCCAAATCGAGAAATTATACTGTTAAATATGGCTATAATTCTTTGGTAAATAATTATGTCCCTGAACCAAATATTTTAAAGTGGTGGAATGCTATGACTCTTTTGCTCAATTAGGGTCTTTCACCTAATGGAAAGAGATAGATCCCACACCAAAAATCTAGGTGGTTCACTCAAACTAATGTATGTATGATGAAATTATTCCTAAGTGCAATGTCCTAAATGCAACAAAATAATAAAATTGATTGATTGTTAATGCAAAACCTAAGAAATATGAAGTGTTTGAAAACACACTGTGTAATGCAAAAATGCCTAGGAATGAGTGCAAATTACAACATAAATGCATGAAACTGAAAGTGTGCACCTAAGATATTGATGGTGACTAGAAATGACATATCAAATGTTGTTGGTCCTATTTTTTGGGCCTGGTGGGACTCATTCGCCATTCTAGGCGAATTAGTCCCAGTTCTATAAAACTATTCTGAAGCCCGTTTTGGACAAATGGGTGTCCAAAAATGAAAAAAACCAAAAATAGGCCTCATTTTCCACCCATGGAAAATGAGTCCACTATTGAATTTTTGAATATTCAAATGTGGAAACATGATCCTTTGATATGCACTTTCTGCATCTTCAGATGTCCGGTTCTAAAACTATCTGATTCAGGCCTGAAAGTGACCTTGTGTGGGTATTTAGCCTTATCCAATGAAGAGAAGACATAAAAAACTTTGCAACTTGATTCTTAATGATTTTAAAGCTTCCAAAATGTCTAAATCGGCAAACACACAAGACAAGAGATAGAAATGTTGAATGTTAGGACATGGGGGTTTGCCTTGGTCAAACCCCTTTTAGGTAATTAAGCCAAAATGATGAAAGAATGTATTGAAGCATGAAACAATGAAGTAAATACCTTGCCATGATAATTTTTTCTTGAATATTTGCAGAAAAACATGAATAATCTTCCCTTGAATGTCTTAAGAAGCAATCTTAATGACTTGTAATGATGAAACCCTAACTTGCTTGACTTGGTAGAGAAGATGGATGATGAATGAACTATGAAGTAAGTTAATGGATTAATGGGGGTTGAAATGGATGGAAAATCACTTATTTATACACTCTTATTCCCTAATTACCCAATAATACATCATCATAGGCCGACATAAGGTCTTTTTGAATAAAAACCCAAAAGAAATTTTGAATTATTTTGAATTTGGATCCAAGAGGGACTCATTCACCACCCATGGCAAATGGGTCCCACTCTAGGCTTGTAAGTGGTTGTCAGGAATTAAGTTTCATTTAATGTTGTTTGTTGGCTTTACATTCAAAAATACACTTAATTAATTCTTATGAGTGCATAAAGCAGCCAAATAAAGCATAAGAATGGTGTAAATAGTGATAACAAGCCTAGAAAAGCATGAAAGCTTGTTACAAGACTTTACAAAACTATAGAATAGGACTAGATAAAGGATAAAAAGGTGATATTTAGATGAATTATAATAAGAAGATTCTAGAAAAGTGTAGAAATGTGTTACAACACCTTCACAAGACATCAATAAATGATTTTTTTTCAGTTTGCAAGGGTTCAAGACCTAGTGCGGATGTGAAAAACACCTCACAAAACCAAATCAAGGTCTTATTAAGTCCAATTTATCATCAATTATTCCCTAAATCAAGCAACTTACCTTTTTTCTATGGTAGAGTCCCTTCTTCATGACCTTCTCACCTTTGTTGGGGTCCTAATGTACTTTCAAAAGTAGGTGCTTTTAGTTGGTTGGAAATCAAGGACAAAATACTTTCAGGCATTAGACTTGATATATTGGGAATAGTTCCTCTTTTCCCCTATATGATGTGTGGTAAGGCATTAGAATCTACTGATCATCTCCCTATTAATTGCACATTTTCATATGAATGTTGGACATGGTTAATTAATATATTGGGTTGGCATTCTCCTTTACAAAATATGTTTTTCCATCATTTTTAGAGTTTTCCTAGATTATATTCAACCTCTAAAGTATCTTGTCTTTGGGAGATCTATCCCTCGATCCTCATTTGGAACATCTGGCTTGAAAGGAATAGACAGATATTTAAAAAGGAACAGCATTTTGTGGGAGAAATCATCCAAAAAATTGAAATTTCCATCTCTAAAATAGTAATCTCAAGCCTCTATAAGAATGCATCTAATAATAATTGCTTCCCTTCTTGGGATTCTTTTGTCCTTAGAAATTGGTCTCTCCTCAAGATCCTTGGTGTGGGCTCCATAATGAATAAAAAGGCTCATGTGAATAGATATTTCATCAATTGGTTACCACCACCTAAGGATACATTAAACTCAATTTTGTTGGGGCTTATAGAGGAAATATTGGAAAATCTAGGGCTACCTCAATCCTAAGAGATTGTCAAGGTAATTTCATTGGAGCAATTTTCTCAAGTCTTCCAAATGGAACTAATAATGTTGCAGAATTTAATGCTTTAAGTTTGGGTCTAAAACTAGCAATTGATCCATCCATTCCTCATATTCAGATTGAAGGATACTTCATGGTTGTGGTGTCTATAGTTTTGAAGGGTTACTTGGATACTTGGCATTTGAATTATCTTGCTTCTCGTATTTTTCATCTCCTGAACAAATTTTATTCTTATGAAGTAAAGCATTGTTATAGGCAAGATAATAAACAAGTAGATCGACTTGTAAACAAATCCATTGATCAAAATATGCATTTAAAAGTTCTTTCATATCAGGAATATTTGAATCTGGTGAATTCATAATTTTAAATTGTCTTATTGACTCCTTGTCATATGATCATGCCATAGATTTTATGCATTTATCTTGGTTTTTGGCCTAAACTTATTATCTTACTTGGTCATGTATGAATATGGATCCACTCTTATATATCTTGATATATTGGTAATTATTTGGCAATGTGGTTCAAACTTGATACCGTGGCCTAAAGGGTCACATATGTGGAAATAATAGCCTAATCACAATGTTGTGGCTTCATTGACTCACATATGTGGCAATATTTACCTCTACTACTATGATATTTCTTACCAACCCCTCCCCCATACTAATTGCATGTAGGGATTTATTCCCTCTTTTTGGTTAGTATGTGGGAGCTTTCGCGACGCATTTTAAATTTCATTATTCTTGGGAATATTGCACAGTACTAGTCATTCTTCATTCCCAAGATCAAGTCTTAGTGGCTAAAAACCACTTGTCTCCAATTTGGGGAAACATTCACAAATTTTTTGGGAAAGTATTCCATATATAGTAGCATCACCAAATTTGAAGATTGTAGAGATATTTGATATGGCGTTCTCTTTTAATGACTCATATTTACTGCCACTTCTTTGGTACTTGTGGCTTGTGCGAGTGTCTCCTTCACATGCTCTTTTCCCATGAAATTTGGGAATATTTGGGTGTACGTGGGTCACCAATTAACATTGGGCTCATGTGCTTAGTGGATCTGATGATCCTCATATCTTATCAATGATTTAAAATTGCACTATCCAGGTATGATGAGATCATCAAATATCAATTTTACAACAAATGGCTTGGATCTATCATTTTGTATATCGACATAAAGAAGTTGGCATTCCATGTTATCTGTGCACCACCTTTTGGTGAAATAAGATTAAAATGGCATTTATTATCTTACCTGCACTGTATGACTCCTAGTGTGTGATGGTGCTATTAAGAGGTTATCTCTAGTTTTTTTCTTTGCATCTCTCTTTTTTCTTGTAGAGGACACAATGCAAAACACTTTCAAAGTGGTGGTTCTGCCAAGATACCATGAATTAAGGGATGCAAGGACCTTCTGTAGTGAAAAGTTGAGCCAAAATTGCATCTTAGAATGCAAACTAGTGGAGTATGCAATAAGGATGGTTTTCGGGAATGACTAGTTAGAATTTCATTCCATGTCACTCCCACATGAGGTGGCATCTCATTTTGTTTCTAATTTAGTGCATGTTCTTTGGTGCGGTGAGATGGTTAAATTATTAGTTGGCTCTTACATTCTATGTCATGTTTGTCCTCTTTCTTCATTATATAATGCTCTTGACGATTATGACATTTTAAACAAATCTAACCTTATGGGCGGTGTTCTTTTCCACCAATTCATCCTCTTTGATCATTCAATCTTGGATCTCTTAAGCTCGATGACTCATGGTTTGCTTGATGATTACTCATATGACTTCATCAAAAATTTGTTAGCAAGAGACACTGCACATATTTTCTAGTGTTGTCATTGATGGAAACCCTTGTTAGCTAGTCAATCTGCACATTGCAATTTTCTCATACCGGTAGATAGATTGAAGATCAGTCATTATTTGTTAAGCTAGAAATGAACATCTAGTAATTTCAAGTTCTTCGATTCATATGTAAATTTTTTGTTATTACTGTGTTGTGGATCTCAGGGAGTGTTGTTCAATGCATAATATGTGTTATCTACAAATTGTGGTGCCTTGTATCAATTTGGGTGAAAGTTAGAAGGTCCAGTAAACTAATTTTTTGTTCATCAATATTTGGAGGCTGAGTTGGTGAATATAGTGTGTCGCAGATATTTGAGGAGTTATTGTTTAAGTATTTTTGTGTTTGAATTTTTTTGTTTAGGTCCCCACTATGTTGTGGCTGACTCTTGTGGATGCATATTAAATATTATGGATGATATGAGCCGAATGTTTGTGAATATTTCTTATTTTGTTGAAGTTGACATATAGCAATTGAATTCTTGGTGGCGGATATATATAAGTGATTGATTATACCATTTTGGTGCGTGTTCAATGTGATTTGATGTATGTTACGAATTTCAGAAGGTTAGTAGAGTGATTATGCATAGTTTCACTTGTGCATTAAAGATTTTTTGGTGTAAATTGAAGCATAATAGAGCAAAAGAGAAGAATCAGTCAAAAGGTCTAGAATTTGATTGTTGAGCCTAACCAGAACTGTAATCAGGCATTTGTAGATATTTCTTTATCAGTTCAAATCCTTAGAAGTATTCCAAAATTTTGTAAGGCAATGAGCCTTTTTTTTTTAACAGTGGGCTCTAGGCAGTGTGCTTGAATTCAAGTGCATTCTCATTTTGTAATCTTTTCTTTTGAGTATACTCATAACAATATTGTGGATTGACCTTCATCGTGGTTTTTCCCTAACAAGGTTTCCATGTAAAAAATCCTTATTTATGGTGTTGTGGTTATTTTTCATATGTGCATGCATTTTTATTTTGGTTGAATGTTATTAGCACTTTAAGGATCGAATTAAGAAAGTTAAAAATTGCACAACATTGATTTACCCCCCCTCTCAGTGTTTCTTGATTCCAACAATTGGTATCAGAGCTTTGTTCCTCGAAAGAAGCTTAAAAGCTTGGGGAAGATCTTGGAAAGTGTTTCAATGGATTCAAAGAGTCTTCAACAACAACTTATGGTGGCCCTAGATGATTTTGATCAGGAAAAATCTGAAGTCTGGGAATTACAAGCAAATCTCATGAATGTTCAAAGATTCATTGAGTCACTGAAAGAAAAAATCAACAACTCTAGAGAAAAGAGAAAGGAAATCTGTGATCAGATCAAGTAGGAAGATAGTAAACACACTACAGATGAACAACTAAGTCAAACCCTAAAGGAAAAGATAGAAGAATTTGAAAAGCTTTCCAGGGATAATGCAGTTCAAAATCATGAGACACAATCTATTATGATGAGGATGACTAAGGAAATTGAAGACAGGAAGAAAAATGAAGAAAAGCTTGCCGAATCCCTGAAAGAGAAATCTGAAGAATGCAATCGAATTACTGATGGATTCATTTAGTTGGAACTTGAGTTACAACAATCCAAACACAATGAGAAAGAGCTTGAAAAGCACATTGTTGATCTTAGAAATGAACTTGCTACTGCAAATGAATTCAAGGAGAAGTTCAAGATCAGCTCAGCTAAGCTTAATGAACTGATTAAAAGTTAGAGGAGTGATGATGACAAGCGAGGTCTAGGATATGACGAAGGAGAAAGTTTCTAATCTAAACAAAGGAGGTTTAGACAAGGAAATCGAATGAACGACATTGGAAGGTATATGGTAAGACAACCTAATTCTCAAAGGTTTAATGGTATTTGTTATCTTTGTAATAAATTTGGTCATATGGCAGCTCAATGTAGATGTAGAATGAATTCAAGTGGTCCATCATTCTTTGGTCAGAGCTTTAATTGTAGCAAGTATGGTCATAAGTCAAATGAATGCAGAAATGTGATGAACAACTTTTATAGGAATGTTAGATGTTATACATACAATAGATTTTTCCATATTGCTAACTAGTGCAGATCAAGAGAAATATAGTGGAACAACTGGTTTGGACAAAGAAATGTGGTATACTACAATTGCAAAAAAATTGATCATATTGCTAGATTATGCAGAAGAGGTCTAGTAAATCAGAGAAGAAACATGTAAAGGGATGAAAAAGGAAAAGGGAAAGTCACTACATATCAGATCAAGAAGTAGATGAAGAAGACATGGGTAAAGAAGAGTCCCTCTATTGTAGGAAATGAGCCAACACCATAATTAGCTTCTAGTAATTCCTCCAGGAATTAGGTTAAGGCCTCTGGCCTAGGGGGAACTATCAATAAAATATTTCAAACCCCCTACAAGAAATCAACATTAGGATGTGGATGATTTCAGTGATTGTATTGATGATCTACAGATGCTATTGAATGATTGGAGAGAGTATTTATGCAGAATTGAAGGTCTGCATAAGAGTTATTTTTTACAGTGTATGGAAATAGGGTATCTAGATGAGTTAGGGAAAAAGTATTTATTATGTCAAAAAGGTTAGGAGTGTGAATGATAAAAGGTTATTTCTATCCTTCATTTGTCACTTTGCATTTTGAGAAAAAGAAGTTTGAAGAAATCTGAAGCAATCTCTAGAAAAAATTGGAAAGAATTCAAGTGTGAAGGTAGTTTGAAGTTCAAACCCTAATCCGACTAAAAGTTATTTTTGGGAAAACTTGTAAACCTATGAATTTGTGAAAATGTCTACTTGATTGGTAGTTGAAGTCAAGGATAAACCCCGTCCAAAGTTCAAGTGGCATCCTTTCAATTTTGCTAAGACCGAGCCCTTAGGAGCTTTTTTTCATCTATTTTGTATGGTGTTTTGCACATTGATGATATTAGGGCATACATTCATGCTAATATTGAGGAGTTAGGAAGCCCGTAGTTGCTAAATATATATTCCAAACACATTGTTGGAGAGGATTCATGTGTCAATCCCGAATTCAAAACCCTTGAGGAAAAGAAATTCATGTGAATTGTGAAATTTCTTGTGTTTGATGAAAATGAATGGGTCTAGTACATCTTAAGTTGAGTTCATGTTGAATTCATGTGGTTGAATCAACCCTTCAACATTACAAAAGAGACTATAAGTGTTGTTATAGGTTTAAATTCCTTCGATGGTCTACCGATTTTGAAGTCTATGAAAAATCAAGCAGTCGCTAATGCAACTGGTTTTGTGTTTGATAGAAGAGTGATGACAATTGATAACATCATTGATGTGGGTGTGAAGTTTTCCTCGATGGTTATTGGTTATAAGGTATATCACTCCAACCAAGAAAATTTTGTATCCGGTATAGCCATATATGCAGCGTATCAAATGGTAAAGGAGAATGCAGAGTATGATTTATGTGAATTGCTTCAAAGTCAGCTTATGGAAAATCTTGGTAAGATTAAGAAAGACAAGAATAATTCCTTTAAATACGGTAATCTATTCCTATGTATGTTCTTTTATTTCATGGATGAAGTTACAGGAGTTGGGAAAGTGCATTGGAAAAGTGATAAGCCTATTGTTGTTCAGATTAGAGACATGTTATTCAACCTTGGTGATCTACAAGCTAGGCAAACTGCAATCTAGGGATATCTCAAAAACCTTCAGAATGAAATGCAAGCAATGGAAAGAATTCCCACTTCTATTATGGAAAAGTATAAAGATTTAATTTGTTTTATGGTGGATATTGATCAATGCTTGCTGGAAGTGACAGAACCTAGAACCGCCTAGATTATGCCAATGGGTTATGAAGTTGAGGAGAGAATCTTGGAGCTATACAGACAACATCTATTGATTAAGAATTTGTATCTATTTGAAGAAAGGTTTGGAACATATGTAGAGAAAAATATGCAATTCCATGAGCAATTGAAGAAACCAATGATAGTCCAGAGTGAGGAAAGAAGTGGAAGTCTTCATAAAGAGCATAGAAGTACCTACATAATCTATAAGAGAAGCTAAAAGGAAAAGAATCTATTAAAACTGAATCTGCTAGTCCGACAACATCCTCTACTCAAACTAAATCAACAAGGATCTCAGCACCCCTATTTGGTCATGCAAAGAAGTCAGCCCCTGCAAAAGCTCAAATTAAGACATTAGGTAAAAGGAAAAAGGATAATAGCACAAAAGTGTATACAACTATTTTAGATGATGAAGTTAGAGAAATAAAGCATATGAGCACCCCTGCGACAACAACAATAAAGCTCTCTGATGAAGAGGAGAAAGCAAAGAAGAAGATGAAGCCTGACAAACCAGGTATGTCAGTAGAGGAAGCTGAAAGAGGTATAATTAAGGATGGAGATCTTAACCCCCTCTATGAAGTGTATGGTACCTTTGATACTATTGGTCAAAGAGTCCTTGAGGAGGCTACAATAAAATATTTGAACAATTTCAATATGACTCTTGTTGAGATAATGGCATAGTTGCCTAAGGAATTGTATGAAATTTTGGAGATGAGGAGAGTTAATGCTGGAACTGAAGAGGAGTAGCTGAGAGAATGGATTTTTGCAAATCTAAGTCTGGTAATGTCTATTAAAGAAATGAAGTCAATCCTAAAAGAAGCAAAAAGAGAGTTCAAAAGCAAAACAAGAATAAACAAGCTTATATTGGGTAAGACTAAAGAAGTAGAAAAAGAAACAGAAAGAATTCTGAAGAAAATTCTATTAAAGAACATAA
>VDFB02281210.1:0-41171 GCA_007258455.2 Sequoia sempervirens
TCCAAAGTTCAAGTGGCATCCTTTCAAGTTTGTTGAGACCGAGCCCTTAGGAGCATTTTTTCATCTATTTTGTATGGTGTTTTGCACATTGATGATATTAGGGCATACATTCATGCTAATATTGAGGAGTTAGGAAGCCCGTAGTTGCTAAATATATATTCCAAACACATTGTTGGAGAGGATTTATGTGTCAATCCTGAATTCAAAACCCTTGAGGAAAAGAAATTCATGTGAATTGTGAAATTTCTTGTGTTTGATGAAAACGAATGGGTCTAGTACATCTTAAGTTGAGTTCATGTTGAAGTCATGTGGTTGAATCAACCCTTCAACATTACAAAAGAGACTATAAGTGTTGTTACAGGTTTAAATTCCTTCGATGGTCTACCGATTTTGAAGTCTATGAAAAATCAAGCAGTCGCTAATGCAACTAGTTTTGTGTTTGATAGAAGAGTGATGACAATTGATAACATCATTGATGTGGGTGTGAAGTTTTCCTCGATGGTTATTGGTTATAAGGTATATCACTCCAACCAAGAAAATTTTGTATCTGGTATAGCCATATATGCAGCGTATCAAATGGTAAAGGAGAATGCAGAGTATGATTTATGTGAATTGCTTCAAAGTCAGCTTATGGAAAATCTTGGTAAGATTAAGAAAGACAAGAACAATTCCTTTAAATACGGTAATCTATTCCTATGTATGTTCTTTTATTTCATGGATGAAGTTACAGGAGTTGGGAAAGTGCATTGGAAAAGTGATAAGCCTATTGTTGTTCAGATTAGAGACATGTTATTCAACCTTGGTGATCTACAAGCTAGGAAAACTGCAATCTAGGGATATCTCAAAAACCTTCAGAATGAAATGCAAGCAATGGAAAGAATTCCCACTTCTATTATGGAAAAGTATAAAGATTTAATTTGTTTTATGGTGGATATTGATCAATGCTTGCTGGAAGTGACAGAACCTAGAACCGCCTAGATTATGCCAATGGGTTATGAAGTTGAGGAGAGAATCTTGGAGCTATACAGACAACATCTATTGATTAAGAATTTGTATCTATTTGAAGAAAGGTTTGGAACATATGTAGAGAAAAATATGCAATTCCATGAGCAATTGAAGAAACCAATGATAGTCCAGAGTGAGGAAAGAAGTGGAAGTCTTCATAAAGAGCATAGAAGTACCTACATAATCTATAAGAGAAGCTAAAAGGAAAAGAATCTATTAAAACTGAATCTGCTAGTCCGACAACATCCTCTACTCAAACTAAATCAACAAGGATCTCAGCACCCCTATTTGGTCATGCAAAGAAGTCAGCCCCTGCAAAAGCTCAAATTAAGACATTAGGTAAAAGGAAAAAGGATAATAGCACAAAAGTGTATACAACTATTTTAGATGATGAAGTTAGAGAAATAAAGCATATGAGCACCCCTGCGACAACAACAATAAAGCTCTCTGATGAAGAGGAGAAAGCAAAGAAGAAGATGAAGCCTGACAAACCAGGTATGTCAGTAGAGGAAGCTGAAAGAGGTATAATTAAGGATGGAGATCTTAACCCCCTCTATGAAGTGTATGGTACCTTTGATACTATTGGTCAAAGAGTCCTTGAGGAGGCTACAATAAAATATTTGAACAATTTCAATATGACTCTTGTTGAGATAATGGCATAGTTGCCTAAGGAATTGTATGAAATTTTGGAGATGAGGAGAGTTAATGCTGGAACTGAAGAGGAGTAGCTGAGAGAATGGATTTTTGCAAATCTAAGTCTGGTAATGTCTATTAAAGAAATGAAGTCAATCCTAAAAGAAGCAAAAAGAGAGTTCAAAAGCAAAACAAGAATAAACAAGCTTATATTGGGTAAGACTAAAGAAGTAGAAAAAGAAACAGAAAGAATTCTGAAGAAAATTCTATTAAAGAACATAATTGATGTTGTTTATGAAGAAGAGCATGTGGAAGATATCTCATCTAGTCTGGTAAATGAAGAGGTTACAATTAAGGACACTCAGATTCCTCCTGATGTACATAATATAGAAGAACCTATGGAGATTCAAGCTCCTAAAATTGTGTCGGTTGAAGAAAAGGAGATATCAGTTGAAAAAGTTGAAGCTCCAAATGACAAGAAAAAATCTATGGTAGTGGAAATAGTAGTTGAGGAAAACAAGGTTGAAATTAAGGGAGTTCTAGTAGAAGCAAGAGACACTATAGAGGCAGTGAAGAAGTTTCTAGAAGAGCAAAAGGAATAATTTGATCTTGAGTTGGGAGATTCTCCTATTCATTTGTCTACCTTATCCCCAATTCAGAAAATGAAAGTCACATCATTTGCACAAGCTAAGGCTAGGTAAGAAATTATGAAGTCTCACATTGAGGATACTGAGTTATTAAATCTAGAATTTGTCATTTTGGAGAATATCATGCCTACTTCTGTTAAGGATCCATCTTGTTCTTCCTTCGGTGAGTTGAAGAAACTTATAAATTTGGTAAGTACTCATTTTTAGTCACTTGAGAAGTCTATTTGGTCAAATTTTAGAAGGAATTTGATGTGAGGTAGATTAGTAGGTTGAAAGGATTGATAGCTAATGACAAATCTCTATTAGCTACCTGTGTGAAAAATATTCAAAGTGCATTGACAGAAGGTGGAAGAATTTATAAGTCGTGTTTATCTTTGTCAAAACTTACTAAGGAAAATGAAAAGAAGGTTAAGGATCATGAGAAAAAATTAGCTACTATTCATGATGCTTTTGATCCTTTAACTATTTCTATTCGAGAACAAGAAGGTCAATTTATAGCCTTACTTGACAAAATAAAGAGTCTAAAGCATGATAATGACAAATTTGTGGAAAGAGTTGGTGAACTTAGATGACTAATTAGTCCAAAGATGGAAACCATGTTGAATTCTTTGAAAGAAGCACAAGATGCTATGGCAGTTAGTGATCCAATGAGCCTTGAATCCGTAGAAGTGCAATCTTATTTACACTTTGGTCACATAACTATTCTAGAAAGTCTCAAGAAGTGTTCGGATACAAGCTTGAACCTATTAAAGACATTTTTTGCAAGTATTTTTAAGTGTGTGTAAGTTGTTTGAAACAAAGTTTGTACATGTAAAGTTTAAAGTTTATGTTTGTTTATAGGAGTTTTGTATGCAGATTCCCCATATTTTCCATTGTTTTCAAAGGGAGATAATAAAATAGTGAAAAATGTATATTCATCTAAGGGGGAGTTGTAGTTTTGAGTTGTGGATGAAGATCTTTTTGGAGTTTTGGGTGGCAGTGTATTTTTGTTGGTACTGATCCGACACTTAGTCATTTTTCACTAAATGATACCATCAATGCCAAAGGGGAGATTGTTGGAAAGAGGTACCACACATGTTTTCTAGTGTTGTTACCGATGGCAACCCTTGTCAACTAGTCGATCCGGTTAAAGGTAATTTTTCTCGATAATTTGGTATTGTAAATTGAAGATCACCGATTATCTATTATGCTAGAACAGAGCATCCGGTAATTTCATTCTCTTCGATTCGTATGCATATTTTTTGTTATTAATTTGTGTTTTGGATCTTAGGGAGTATTGTTCGATGCATAATATGTGTTATCTATAAATCTTTGTGCCTCGTATCAATTTGTGTGGAACTTAGAAGGTCCAGTCAACTAATTTTTTCTTCATTAGTATTTGGAGGTTGACTTGGTGAATATAGTGTGTCGCAGATATTTGAGGAGTTATTGTTTAAGTATTTTTGTGCTTGATATTTTTTGGTTTGGGTCCCTACTATGTTATGGCCAATTTTGTGGATGCACATTAAATATTATGGATGATTTGAGCCGACTGATTGTGAATATTTCTTATTTTGTTGAAGCTAACATGTAGCGATTGAATTCTTGGTGGCAAATATATATAAGTGATCAATTATATCATTTTGGTGTGTTTTCGATGTGATTTTGATGCATGTTGCAAATTTCAAAAGGTCAATAGAGCCGCATTATGCATAGTTTGGACTTGCATTTTCAAATTATTTTGCAATTGGAAGTAAAACAGCGTAAGAGCAAATCAACTCAAGGGTCCTAAAATTTGATTGTTGAGCCTAACCTAAATTTAATCGACATTTGTAGATGCTACTTTTATCGTACCAAATCCTTGGAAGTATTCCAAACTTTTGTAAGGCAGTGAGCCTTTTAGTTTTTGAGCAGTGAGCTCTAGGAAGTGTGTCTGAATGCAAGTGCATTCTCATTTTGTAATATTTTCTTTGGAGTATACTCAGAACACTATTGTGGATCAACCTCCACCATGGTTTTTCCCCTAACAAGGTTTCCACGTAAAAAATCCTTGTGTTATGGTGTTGTGGTTTTTTTTCTTATGTGCATGCATTTTTATTTTGGTTGAATGTTATCAACACTTTAAGGATCGGATTAATAAAGTTAAAAATTGTACAACAATGATTCAACCCCCCTCTTAGTGTTGCTTGATTCCAACAAAATTTACATGGGCTCAAACCAAGATTGGTTCACACAATTTCAAATATGGTCTTGGATCTCTTTGACATAGTGCAATTCCTAATTTGACATGCTCTGGTGGAACCCCATTCCACACTATATCTTAATCTTCTTACAGATTTGGAGTCCTTGAAGCCAAGAGGAATTTATTCATAAATGTTGGTAAAATTATTTTTTTTCATGGCTCTCAAAGCTTTATCATGTTGGTAAAATCATTTTTTTTCATGGTTCTCAAAGCTTTATCAATGGGGGATTACTAGTTTTGCAAACCCTATAGTGGTTTTCAGTGCTCCAATGTTTTTAGCACATTCCCAACACTCGGCTTCTGGATTTTTACTTCTTCAAAAAAAAATTGTATCTCTTCCGCTTCGTTTTGATATGGAGCTTCCAAAAAATTATTGTTTTATGCATTGGATTTACTCAATTAAATTGTTGGTGCAATTTCTTGATGCTATTTGATGCTCAGTTCATTCCATTGCTTTAGATTGATACTTATTTTTTTTAACATTCTAGTTGGTTGCTTCTTCTTCAATGGAGCTCCTTTGACTTGGCTCCCTGGTTCTCAAATCAGAGTTTTTTTTATTGTTCTTTTATTTAGTCAAATGGTTTTGATCCTTTGTCTTCATTTGCTTCATGAATATAATGTAATGCTTGTTAACCCAATAATGGGGTGTTGGTTTTTCTCAGTGTATGGGTTCTCTTTCTTTACCTACCTGTGTTTTTTAATACTGTTAAATATTTTTATGATAATTTTTTTCTCTATCACTTCCATAGCTCTCTATGTACTACTCTTTTCAACAATAAAATTTTGTGGCTTTTCCACTTTTATTAAAAAAAAGAATATTGATTACACTACCACCTATAAACAAAAATAAAAAAGGAAAAATTACAAACATGAATTATTGTGCATTTCATAGAACTCTTGGGAATCTTATTGATGAATGTCATGCTTTACAAAAATGATGCATGGAAAAGATATTATTGATGCAACTAGATAGCATGCATACACTTTTCTCCTTTCCATGTGATAGTTGTAGAATCATAGCATACTCACTACTACATGTA
The DNA here is from genome assembly GCA_007258455.2 of Sequoia sempervirens. Lineage (NCBI taxonomy): Eukaryota > Viridiplantae > Streptophyta > Pinopsida > Cupressales > Cupressaceae > Sequoia > Sequoia sempervirens. The sequence goes on from VDFB02281210.1 coordinate 5,547, forward strand.
TGGAACTTTAGGACAATCATTTTCATATTACAAGGAGCACATTCTCATCATCTATCCCATTTCATCCTTGTCCTACCTTTTAGGGGGTAAGGGGTTAGCTATCCTTGTCATAGTATGACACTCGTTGTTCCCCCTTTGGCTAGTTATTTGCTTTCCATATATGATGAACAAGATTGGGATGTGGAAAAATTTCTTTCAATTGTCTCACATGTGTCATACTAGCTTTATGTCTATTCATGTTCTTTGTGTCATTGAATGTGCATAATTTGATCTTTCGTACTATGTTGTCTGGCATTTATTTATGTTTGTGATCCTACTTTATATGATCCTTATTACTCTATTGGTGTAATGATACAAAGGAAGTGAATCAATTGTGACATTCTTATATTTTTCGTAAACATTATCTTTGTCTAATATTTTCCTTTTGGGGATGACACAAAGCATTGAGACATTTAGGTCCCCTCCATGCTGACCCAAAAGGATTTTTTTTCTTTTATCTCTATCTATGTTTCATTCTTCCTTTGTGCTCATCGTTCCATGAGATATTTGGGGAATAATGATGACTTTGATCTCTATTATATCACTATAGCAAAGACATGTGTTGACCCCAAATATGTGGATCCCTTATGTGTTATCTTAGGATTGCATATGGTGGGAAACCTCCTTTCCATGACATGTCTTCATTTGGAAACATTTCATTGGCATAGGGCTTTCAAAATAATCTCTCATGTATTATCCTTTATCATCTTCTACTTTAAAGTAATTACTCACAACATGGTGTTGAGCAATTTCTTTAAATTGGGTGGCATTATGTATACCACTTGTTTCTTGGTTAATGACATGAACTTTATTCAAAGTGTGGTCTTCTTATTTCATGTGATGTGTATTTTTGATGGTGACATTGTTTTTTATTTCCTTCAAGATTCTAACCTTTATTGGAATATAACATTCCTCTTAGTGGTAATTCTATGACTTGCATTCCCTAAGGTGAGAATCTTTTATCCCTCGTATAGTCCTCTCTTGAGGGTGGTATTGAATGTGATGTTCCCTAAAGTGAGACCTTTCATGAACTAATAAAACCCCCTTTGACTATCCAAAACTAAATCTTTTCCGCCAAGCATAATACAACTTGCTTTCTAGTGGTGCCTTGTAAAAACTATGACCATTCAATGTGGCACCTTGTCAAAGTTATTAGGAAGTATAAATTTTGGTATGTTTTATGTATGGGAGCCTATAGACCTATCATGACTTTCCCATCTACCACCTTTTTATTGGTACACACCTAGTGTATATTGTATTGCTTTAGACCATTATGTGTTTCTCATATTTCCTTGGGGATCACCTAGTGTATATTAGACTGCACTAGCTCTTGTGAGCATATTCTTGGACAAATAGACTAGTCCTTATCCATACCTTTTTGAAAAATAGTAAAAGCTTGGTCCACTCCATCTTTGCATTAATTTTGATAGTGTATTATTATGTATCTTATGTTGCTACTACATGCATGGGTCTTTTGTGCCTTTTGTGGTTTTGTATTGGATCTTTGATCTTGGGGACTTGATCATCCTCCTTGATCCTTGTCATCTCATATTTCTAACAATTGTATAATTAGACCTCTCTTGACTTACTTGTCTACTTTAATGTGATTTTGAGGATGGGCTCATACTCTCACTAGAGTTGGGGCTAAATGTAGCATGTAGAATAATGTATTCCTTTAAATTTTTGCACTATGCTTGCACCCCTTAATTAATTGGACTTAACTAAGCTTCTAATTACCTAAATTATGCATTCCAAAGCCTTATTATTCCCATTTTTTGAAAAGGAAACCTATATTAAATAATTTCCTGCATTAACTTAAACACCTTAGAAATTGTGTGTTCTAGACTTTAAGTGCCAAGACCCAATTTTTAATATGCTATTGGCAACATTTTAATGACTCGAATTCAAGTTTCAAACATTGTCTTGTGGAATCTATTTTTTGATAAATTAAATAAACACCTATAATACATAGTTATTTTATCAATTCAACATTAAAAAGCTAGAGGAAAAATTTACAAGAGAAAATATTATTGTCAATAGCATTGAAGAGTAGATTTATTAGTCATCTACAACTACAATCAATATCATATCATCATGTAAAAGTGTATGCATCTCCATGCCATTTTTGGAGCTAACATTCTAATATAGCTTTCAAGCATTCAAGCATTAAATCAAGCAATCATTCAAGTCAATCCATGCAATATCCAATCCTTTGAGTGATGTGTTAGACTCCAGTCCTGTAAGGGCATCCATTAAGGGTTTGGTGAGTTGTAGCATAGCTTTGTTCATTCATCAATTCCTTCGATTTAACATCATTTCAATATGAAGGTTTAATTACCAACATGAGTTTTGGCTAAGGTAAACCCCCATTCACCCAAAAACAAACATTTTTTCTTCCTTCTTTGCATGTGCAGATTTATAGGTGAAGAAAGATGAAAGTTGATCAAAAGAGAAATTTTGCAAAGTTGTCAAAGTTGTCATCATTATTGTCAAGCTACAAAAAATCACTTTCAAAATTTATTTTTGACTTTTTGATAGTAAAACCTAGAGAAATCAAAATCTTAGATTTGGGATTTGAGGACTAGTAAATCAAATTTTGGGCCTCTACACTAGGACCCATTTTCCCTAGGGCAAACCAATCCTTCTACAAAGTTCAAAACCTAATTTTTAGGCTAGGTACATACCATTCTTCCCTTCTTATATCTTCCTATAAATTACTGTTTCCATTCCTGGTATCATAATATTATGCATTTCAAGTGTTAGGTCATGCAATTTAGTTAGTTAATGCATTTGAAATTATCTCCCAAAAGTAAAAATTAGTCATTTTTGTCATAAGAAAATAATAGATCTTCCTAATAGAGTTGCCTCACCTCAAGGTTGAAATTTAATCCTATCCTTGGGAGATATCTTTTTCTAATGAAATTTGGAGAAGGTAACTTGCAGGTGTGTTAAAAATAAGAAGGAGAAGGCCTTAAAAAGGACCATAAAATTGTGTCATAAGCATGTCGAATGCACAAGACAACTAAGAGGGGGGTGAATCAGTTGTACCTTAAAACTTCGAAACCCTCTTTAATGTTCAAATCCACTTTCATTCATTAAACTCTTAATTTTGTTATGATGAATTAGCATGAAAAGAAAATAACATAAATTGAAACAAATTGACACCATACATAAGATAACACCAAATTTATGTGGAAAACCAAATAAGGGAAAAACCACAGTGAGGATTAGCTCACAATATAAGAAATATCAACATCGATATAATAGGGCTCACTATAGGATGGCTCACTGCTAAAATAGAGAAGAAGAGAGTGAAACAACAAAAATAGTGTTCCACCTTTTGGGAGGTGGAACAAAAAATAGGTGTTTAGAGACCTAGACCTATTTCCCTCAAGTTTCATTCAAGGGGGCCCTAGAGATCTCAATCAAATAATGATAATGGGAGAAAGAGATTTGCTAAGGGACTATCCTAGGGTGTGATTAATGATTAAGGATGGGTTCACCACCAAGCTAGGGCTTGGAAAAATGTATGAAATGCAAGATCTAATGATTAAACTCAATGATTCCTAAAACCTCACTAAATGAATTTTAAATGTGAATAAATAAAAAAAACAAATTGGAAAAGTATAGAGGAGCACTTGAAAATATAGGAGGGCTTTAATGGAGGCTTTAAATGCTAAATAACTTGAAATTTAGGCCTATTGGAACTCATACGCCAATCTAGGCATATCAGTCCCAGATCTGGGTTTTTGTGCAAGAACTGGTTCCTAGAAAATGGGTATCTAAAATTGCCAAAATATGAAAAATGACCTAAACTGGGAATCATACGCTAGGACTGGCATATGAGTCTAGTTAGGATTTTTTAGGAATTCAATATTTGAATCTAATCTTCAATTTTTACTCTATCCTTCTTGATTGATTCCCAGATCCGAAAACCTAATTTCAGGGTTTTAGGTAACTTTTTAGTGAAGATTACAACCTTTCAAATGAGGGGAAAATTCCAACAACTTTCTCCAAGCTTGTAACTTAATCTTCAAAGGTCCTTTATGCTCCAAGACACCTAGATTTGCAATCACACATGTAAAGAGGAGAAAAAATTGTTGATTTGTTAGTGAATAGGGGTTTTCCTTGGTCAAACCTATTTAAGGTAATAAAACCAAATGATGAAACAAGGAAACAAGGACATGAAACATGAACAACAACAATGGAGGCATCAATGGAAATTTCTAGAATCACTTCATTAGTAGGGGCATCATCAAGACTAGCAGTAGCATCTACAAGAGCAGCGGCAAGTGGAGAAGGGAACACGAAGTTCCTAAAGTTGATGTACTAGTCAATGCCATAAAAGGGAACCACATTATATAGGAAAAATAGGAAGTGGCATGCATGAGTCACCCTTTGGTGATGTTATTCTTGTGACTAGATGCGAAAACCACTTAGGAACGACACCCATGGCACCACTACATCTTCTTCAATGTACTTCCAGAGGTCGCTCATCGTTGGCAAGCCTATGCCAAATGTAGCATTTCCCACCACCTCTCTGAGGGTGCCTAGGTACTTCTTCAGAAATATCTCAAGCACCATATGAAGAACCAATGCCTTGGGAACCTAAATGTCGAGCATGGACATGAAGAAATGAGAGAATACATCAATATTAACTCTATACTTGTCCTCATAGTCAATTTAGTCCCTCCCCAAAACCCACTTTATTGCTATAATGGCCAGAGAATGCTTATTCTTGGTCATTCGTTTGAGGAACCTAGTTGAAATTTCACCAAGAAAATACAACTGAGATTTCTTGCAGACCAATCTAATTGGAGTGTTCATATTTCCTAGCTCTACACAAAGAGTACCTAAGTCTAAGCTCTATGCAAATTCTAAGCAACTGCTAATGCCAAATGCTAAGCCAATTTCCTATTACTAATTCTACTAAGATTGCTAAGTGTGATTTCACTATTGCCTAAGTGCCTATTTATAGAAATGACCAAGATAAGTGTGGTAATTTGCATACCATAAACATGATGTTAATCAAGTACTATCTTGAAAATTGCATTGATGAAAAATTTGATAATATGGCTCTATTCTGGCTTGTTCTTGGTCTATTTCATGTTTTGGCTATCAGTGGACACTGGACAGTTTTATGGCTTTGGGTTACATTCAGTTTCAGTTTTATGATCTTGGTCTTCACTCATTCAGGTATATTTATTCATGGGTTGCTCAGTAGTATTTGAGTTGGTATTTTATTGATGATCATGGCACGTATTTGGTTCATATTAATTATAGTTATGGAAATTCTACTAATGATCAGTTTTGGGCATTATTTGGTGGACATACCTTGGTGAAATTTTTTGTTTAAAGCCCTATTTTTGAGTCAAGCATAATGAATATTTGCATTGTTTTAAAGGTCATTCAAAAGGGACATGGCTCTGACTTGATTCATCATTTTATTTGTGTCGGCCTTATAAGAATCATTGTTTCATTCAAAAGTCACTTGGAGCGATTTTTTTGTCAACATTTTGAATACTTCACTTGATGGTTATATACTAGTCAACTTGGTAGAAAATACTTCAAGTTTGGCATTGACCTAACCCTAATGGGTTCCACTTTGGCTCATCTTGATTATTATTTTTTTCATGAGTTGATAGCATGGTTAAGAGATAATGAAGTGGTCGGCATCTTTGGGACAGCATACTCAATAATTTTCTGAGTTGTTTATCATTATTTTTTTTGAATTTGGACTTCAAATCTTATTACATTTTATCAAATTCATTGATTACTTTGAATTTTTGAAGAGTTTAGGGCATAATGCATTTTTATTTTTGTTATCTTTTGGCTGGGTATGGAACCCTAGCCTGGCCGCCTCCATGAATGGATATATTAGTTATTATTCTTTAATCTATTGGTTGTAATGGTTGTATTAGGAAGGAAATTTAGTTTGGTTGTTGAGCCTAAATGGTCAGAAGCACGAAGAATGAAGGAGATTCGATGGCTCTACTTACTGGTTGGTAAATGCTTCTCTTATGGTCGCATTTTTCAGTTACTCTCATCTTTATTAGGTAACTCCTTTGTCTTTAAATGGCTGCTCTCAGAAAATGATAAGTTTCTGGTCTTTTCAAGTGCAAATCAGCAAGTATTAGCATTTTTTTGTATTGTTAGAAATTATTCATTGAAGTTACAGCTGGAACAACTCGTGGGTTTTCAGAAATAAAAATTTGAGAATGTGGGTATTCATAAATAAACATTTGAGCATTTGGGTTATCTAAAAATAGCTTCAAAATGATGTCCATCTTTAGATTCATTGCATTTGATTAGGGCTGTTGTTAAAGAAAATGCAAGTTTGATAAAGTTTCTTGAGTTACTCTTGTCAAAGCATTGATATAACTTGTCAAAGTTTTTACAGCCTATTGCACAGGCATTACTCTGGCAGATATTTATTCTCTGGCATCTTTTTCCTAAATTTAGAAAGGAGGTTTCAGCTCTCCTTTGACCTCGAATTACTTTGAAGATTCTTCTAACAGACATTTTTTGAAAAAATTGTATAAAAACCAGTGTTGTAAACACTGTGAGTCTTCTAGTTGTAATTATGAAACATTGTTCTTTGGCTATATCAAGAAATGTATTGAAAAACTCTGTAGTAAAAATATGAAAAATAAAGATGCAGAGATATATTGTAATTCTTCTCTATGTAATATTTTAAGAATTCAATATTTGTATTCTTAGGGTATTAGGTAGACGAGAAAACTAAGTTATATGAGCTTAACTGAAAATAGAGAGATCCTCTAAGATATTATTATTTTTAGAAATATAATTTGAGGGGTTGGCACTCCTTGAGATTGATATCTCTAAACGAGGGGTTGGTGATCCTTGATTGGGTGCTCAAAAATTAGCCTATAAGGCATTCTGAATAGTTGATTAAAAGATTAAGCCTGCAAGGCATTTTGGGGGTGGTTTTTATACCCCGGGAGGGTTTTCCACTTAGCAAAATCTTGGGTCTCTTTGTACTTCTATGATCTCACTACTTTACTAATTTGTTACTATTTTGATTCATTGGTTGGTTATTACATTTCTCAATTTTGTTTCTAAATGATTACATTCAACTTATGAATGCATCAATCATTTTAATATTGAAATCAAATCTAAGCTATGGTTTAATTTTATGCAAATTGTTTAAATCTGTTTAGACACTGATTCACCCCCCCCCCTCTTAGTGTCATTTTCACTCCAATAGGAGATTGTTGGAAAGAGACACTACACATGTTTTCTGGTGTTGTCATTGATGGTAACCCTTGTCAGCTAGTCGATCCCTAGGTTGCAATTTTCTCATACCGGCAAACAAATTGAAGATCAATGATTATTTTTTAAGCTAGAACAGAGCATCCGGTAATTTCGTGCTCTTCGATTCATATATATATTTTCTATTATTAATTTGTGTTGTGGATCTTAGGGAGAATTTTTCAATGCATAATATGTGTTATCTATAAATCTTGGTGCCTCATATCAATGTGTGTGGAAGTTAGAAGGTCTGGTGAACTAATTTTTTGTTCATTAGTAGTTGGAGGTTGACTTGGTGAATATAGTGTGTCGCGGATATTCGAGGAGTTATTGTTTAAGTATTTTTGTGTTTGAAATTTTTGGTTTGCGTTCCCACTATGTTGTGGCCAATTCTTGTGGATACACATTAAATATTATGGATGATTTGAGCCGACTGTTTGTGAATATTTCTTATTTTGTTGAAGCTAACATGTAGCGATTGAATTCTTGGTGGCAGATATATATAAGTGATCAATTATATCATTTTGGTGTGTGTTCGATGTGATTTGATGTATGTTGCAAATTGCAGAAGGTTAGTAGAGTGATTATGCATAGTTTCACTTGTGCATTAAATATTTTTTGGTGTGAATTGAAGAAAAACGTAGCAGAAGAGAAAAATGAATTAGAAGGTCCAAAATTTGATTGCTGAGCCTAACCGGAATTCTAATAAGACATTTGTAGATGCTACTTTATCAGTTCAAATCCTTGGAAGTATTCCAAACTTTTGTAAGGCAGTGAGCCTTTTAGTTTTTGAGCAGTGAGCTCTAGGAAGTGTGTTTGAATGCAAGTGCATTCTCATTTTGTAATATTTTCTTTGGAGTATACTCAGAACACTATTGTGGATCAACCTCCACCGTGGTTTTTCCCCTAACAGGGTTTCCACGTAAAAAATCCTTGTGTTATGGTGTTGTGGTTTTTTTTCTTATGTTCATGCATTTTTATTTTGGTTGAATGTTATCAACACTTTAAGGATCGGATTAATAAAGTTAAAAATTGTACAACAATGATTCACCCCCCCTCTTAGTGTTTCTTGATTCCAACAAAATTTACATGGGCTCAAACCAAGATTGGTTCACACAATTTAAAATATGGTCTTGGATCTCTTTGACATAGTGCAATTCCTAATTTGACATGCTTTGGTGGAACCCCATTCCACACTATATCTTCCTCTTCTTACAGATTTGGAGTCCTCGAAGCAAAGAGGAATTTATTCATAAATGTTGGTAAAATTATTTCTTTTCATGGCTCTCAAAGCTTTATCATGTTGGTAAAATCATTTTTTTTCATGGTTCTCGAAGCTTTATCAATGGGAGATTACTAGTTTTGCAAAACCCTATAGTGGTTTTCAGTGCTCCAATGTTTTTAGCACATTCTCAACACTCGGCTTCTGGATTTTTACTTCTTCAAAAAAAAAATTGTATCTCTTCCGCTTCATTTTGATATGGAGCTTCCAAAAAATTATTGTTTTATGCATTGGATTTACTCGGTTAAATTGTTGGTGCAATTTCTTGATGCTATTTGATGCTCAGTTCATTCCATTGCTTTAGATTGATACTTATTTTTTTTCACATTCTAGTTGGTTGCTTCTTCTTCAATGGAGCTCCTTTGACTTGGCTCCCTAGTTCTCAAATCAGAGTTTTTTTTATTATTCTTTTATTTAGTCAAATGGTTTTGATCCTTTGTCCTCATTTGATTCATGAATATAATGTAATGCTTGTTAACCCAATAATGGGGTGTTGGTTTTTCTCAGTGTATGGGTTCTCTTTCTTTACCTACCTATGTTTTTTAATACTGTTAAATATTTTTATGATAATTTTTTTCTCTATCACTTCCATAGCTCTCTATGTACTACTCTTTGTTAGAAACCAAGATCTGATTGCAAACCAAAAGAGAAAAACAAAAACGCAGAGATTTACAAAAGATGTGCAAATTAATATATTCGAAGTACAATAATTACAAGATAATGATTTTCTTTATAAAAGCAAAGATGCATAACCCTAATCTTATCTTGAGCAATAAGATAGCTCAACAAGATAAGGATGACAACTAATTAACCTAGGAAATAAATAATTACCTAAGTAAACTTATGTAAAGTGTAATTAAATATTAATTACACCAACACCCCCCCATAAGTGCAACTTAGGGAGAATCAAAATTATTATGCAAAGATGAGTCCCGGCAACAAGGCCTGATCAGGTACTCATTTAAAAATGTAATGATCAGGGAGAGAAGGAAAACCCAGTGGGAAAAACCCCCCCTACAATGAGATGATTGTTGCAAGAAGCACTGGAAGAACACTGTGGAGTAACACTGGAACCGTAATCTGACAAGCAAGGAAAGATACTTCTGTCTACAACTGAAACCAAAACCGAAATCATGATAATGTGACAGTAGACCTGATGCCACAGAACACTGGAAACTCACATACTGGATCAACCCTGGAATCTGTGAATAGTAGATGAAAGGATGAAAGGACCCATAATGATGACAAATTTGGAAGTTGTGTCTCTCGAAGCCAATGCCAAACTGAAACTAAAACTACCCATAGGATGAGTACCATCAAGATTCTAGAACATTAACCATAAAACCATGGCCTTCAAATGAGAAAGATCTAAACCAATGCAGATCAAGAACCATAAAATCCCAAATGAAGTGTGAACCGAAGCAAACCAACGATGTGTCTAGCTAAGCAAGAAAGAAGCTAAAAGCAAACAACAGGAAACCAAAAAGACTCATGCGAGTTGTCACCAATACGAAGAATGGATGCAAGAACCCCCCTCAATGGAACTTTATATCAGTTCATTATTACAATACCCAACGATTGTAAAAAGGAGAGCATGATAAACTATAGAAACATAAGCGAAAATGCAAACCTAGCACACGAAACAAAAATGAATGCATGTATAAAATAAGGTAAAAATATTCTATAAATGACCTCAGATCTGCATAAAGGCCGAAACTAGCTTTCCAATGTTCTGAAAATCGTGAAAAATGGATAAGTGAGTCAAAAAATATATTTCCTGGAGTGAAAATGGAAACATCTAACTTCTGAGGCTGAAAAAGGAATCAAAAAAGAAAAACCAAAAAATTACACCTACACCATTGCATAGAACGTCAAATCATATTTCCGACGATATCTCGTTTACAAAAAAAGGATGGCATATGCCCGAGTTACGCCCGTTTCCATGAAAGTTGTCCAAAAATGTCCAATTTGGCCCCCAGAAGCCATTAGAGGCTAAAAAAATAAGGCCCCTGGTCACCTAGGTAGACCAGGGGCTGAAGTGTAGGGGCCGGCAGAGCCACCGGTCATCCATGTGACCAGGGCTAGGGCTGGCGGACCTGGCAGGGGTCTGAGCTGGGCGCTCAGTCACCCATAGGACCCTGCTACTTTGTTTTAAGCCCGTGAGGGCTGAGTGGGAGCATCTCGGTAATCCTTACGATCAAGCACAGAACATCCCACCGCGGGTCTCGCGGAGGGCCGAAAATCGTAGTGATCAGAAAGCCCGGGCAAAGGACCTTTAGCAAAGCTGGTGGCTTACAGGCTGGCCCTACGGAGAATGGGTCACGGTATCGGGTGGTGGCCCTATGGTGTGGCTGGGTAATAACAGGCAATGGGCGGGCGCCTACAAAATGAATCACGCCAAGAAAAATATAAATATTTTGATTTTTTCTCGATTTTGAAGCCTCGAAAACTGTGCCTGGGGGCCCTACGGCCTCCGGGTAAAAAAATTTTGCCTCCTCGGATGACTATGTCCAAATCAAACAAACTTTATATGAAAATGGGGGTTTTTGGGCACTGTGAATCCAACGGCGAGGTCCATTTGGGCCCAAAGTTTCTAAAAAATTGTGGGCAAACTCTCAGATCTATCGTGAAACTCAATCGGTTTTGAAACCTCACGTGATCCGCGTAAAATGGTGACGAAAATGAATAAAATAAAAGCCATTTATGACTTTTTCCAGCGTTTTGAAGGCAACGAAAAACCCTGATCTAATCCAAGATGTTGCATAAATGTGCTCAAGGAATAAAACCCTTGAGGGACTCCGAACGAGCTCTACACTGTGTTCCTCCAAAAAAGCTGAGAAGGGGCTGTAAATCGAGGCTCTAATACCATGTTAGAAACCAACCTGATTGCAAATCAGAAAAATCACCTTCCACAGAAGAGAAAAACAAAAAAGCAGAGATTTGCAAAAGATGTGCAAATTAATATATTCGAAGTACAATAATTACAAGATAATGATTTGCTTTATAAAAGCAAAGATGCATAACCCTAATCTTATCTTGAGCAACAAGATAACTCAACAAGATAAGGATGACAACTAATTAACCTAGGAATTAAATAATTACCTAAGTAAACTTATGTAAAGTGTAATTAAATATTAATTACACCAACACTCTTTTCAGCAATAAAATTTTGTGGCTTTTCCACTTTTATTAAAGAAAAGAATATTGATTACACTACCACCTATAAACAAAAATAAAAAAGGAAAAATTACAAACATGAATTATTGTGCATTTCATAGAACTCTTGGGAATCTTATTGATGAATGTCATGCTTTACAAAAATGATGCATGGAAAAGATATTATTGATGCAACTAGATAGCATGCATACACTTTTCTCCTTTCCATGTGATAGTTGTAGAATCATAGCATACTCACTACTACATGTATGGAACTTTAGGACAATCATTTTCATATTACAAGGAGCACATTCTCATCATCTATCCCATTTCATCCTTGTCCTACCTTTTAGGGGGTAAGGGGTTAGCTATCCTTGTCATAGTATGACGCTCGTTGTTCCCCCTTTAGCTAGTTATTTTCTTTCCATATATGATGAACAAGATTGGGATGTGGAAAAATTTCTTTTGATTGTCTCACATGTGTCATACTAGCTTTATGTCTATTCATGTTCTTTGTGTCATTGAATGTGCATAATTTGATCTTTTGTACTGTGTTGTCTGGCATTTATTTATGTTTGTGATCCTACTTTATATGATCCTTATTACTCTATTGGTGTAATGATACAAAGGAAGTGAATCAATTGTGACATTCTTATATTTTTCGTAAACATTATCTTTGTCTAATATTTTCCTTTTGGGGATGACGCAAAGCATTGAGACATTTAGGTCCCCTCCATGCTAACCCAAAAGGATTTTTTTTCTTTTATCTCTATCTATGTTTCATTCTTCCTTTGTGCTCATCGTTCCATGAGATATTTGGGGAATAATGATGACTTTGATATCTATTATATCACTATAGCAAAGACATGTGTTGACCCCAAATCTGTGGATCCCTTATGTGTTATCTTAGGATTGCATATGGTGGGAAACCTCCTTTCCATGACATGTCTTCATTTGGAAACATGTCATTGGCATAGGGCTTTCAAAATAATCTCTCATGTATTATCCTTTATCATCTTCTACGTTAAAGTAATTACTCACAACATGGTGTTTAGCAATTTCTTTAAATTGGGTGGCATTATGTATACCACTTGTTTCTTGGTTAATGGCATGAACTTTATTCAAAGTGTGGTCTTCTTATTTCATGTGATGTGTATTTTTGAAGGTGACATTGTTTTTTATTTCCTTCAAGATTCTAACCTTTATTGGAATATAACATTCCTCTTAGTGGTAATTCTATGACTTGCATTCCCTAAGGTGAGAATCTTTTATCCCTCGTATAGTCCTCTCTTGAGGGTGGTATTGAATGTGATGTTCCCTAAAGTGAGACCTTTCATGAACTAAGAAAACCCCCTTTGACTATCCAAAACTAAATCTTTTCCGCCAAGCATAATACAACTTGCTTTCTAGTGGTTCCTTGTAAAAACTATGACCATTCAATGTGGCACCTTGTCAAAGTTATTAGGAAGTATAAATTTTGGTATGTTTTATGTATGGGAGCCTATAGACCTATCATGACTTTCCCATCTACCACCTTTTTATTGGTACACGCCTAGTGTATATTTTATTGCTTTAGACCATTGTGTGTTTCTCATATTTCCTTGGGGATCACCTAGTGTATATTAGACTGCACTAGCTCTTGTGAGCATATTCTTGGACAAATAGACTAGTCCTTATCCATACCTTTTTGAAAAATAGTAAAAGCTTGGTCCACTCCATCTTTGCATTAATTTTGATAGTGTATTATTATGTATCTTATGTTGCTACTACATGCATGGGTCTTTTGTGCCTTTTGTGGTTTTGTATTGGATCTTTGATCTTGGGGACTTGATCATCCTCCTTGATCCTTGTCATCTCATATTTCTAACAATTGTATAATTAGACCTCTCTTGACTTACTTGTCTACTTTAATGTGATTTTGAGGATGGGCTCATACTCTCACTAGAGTTGGGGCTAAATGTAGCATGTAGAATAATGTATTCCTTTAAATTTTTGCACTATGCTTGCACCCCTTAATTAATTGGACTTAACTAAGCTTCTAATTACCTAAATTATGCATTCCAAAGCCTTATTATTCCCATTTTTTGAAAAGGAAACCTATATTAAATAATTTCCTGCATTAACTTAAACACCTTAGAAATTGTGTGTTCTAGACTTTAAGTGCCAAGACCCAATTTTTAATATGCTATTGGCAACATTTTAATGACTCGAATTCAAGTTTCAAACATTGTCTTGTGGAATCTATTTTTTGATAAATTAAATAAACACCTATAATACATAGTTATTTTATCAATTCAACATTAAAAAGCTAGAGGAAAAATTTACAAGAGAAAATATTATTGTCAATAGCATTGAAGAGTAGATTTATTAGTCATCTACAACTACAATCAATATCATATCATCATGTAAAAGTGTATGCATCTCCATGCCATTTTTGGAGCTAACATTCTAATATAGCTTTCAAGCATTCAAGCATTAAATCAAGCAATCATTCAAGTCAATCCATGCAATATCCAATCCTTTGAGTGATGTGTTAGACTCCAGTCCTGTAAGGGCATCCATTAAGGGTTTGGTGAGTTGTAGCATAGCTTTGTTCATTCATCAATTCCTTCGATTTAACATCATTTCAATATGAAGGTTTAATTACCAACATGAGTTTTGGCTAAGGTAAACCCCCATTCACCCAAAAACAAACATTTTTTCTTCCTTCTTTGCATGTGCAGATTTATAGGTGAAGAAAGATGAAAGTTGATCAAAAGAGAAATTTTGCAAAGTTGTCAAAGTTGTCATCATTATTGTCAAGCTACAAAAAATCACTTTCAAAATTTATTTTTGACTTTTTGATAGTAAAACCTAGAGAAATCAAAATCTTAGATTTGGGATTTGAGGACTAGTAAATCAAATTTTGGGCCTCTACACTAGGACCCATTTTCCCTAGGGCAAACCAATCCTTCTACAAAGTTCAAAACCTAATTTTTAGGCCAGGTACATACCATTCTTCCCTTCTTATATATTCCTATAAATTACTGTTTCCATTCCTTGTATCATAATATTATGCATTTCAAGTGTTAGGTCATGTAATTTAGTTAGTTAATGTATTTGAAATTATCTCCCAAAAGTAAAAATTAGTCATTTTTGTCATAAGAAAATAATAGATCTTCCTAATAGAGTTGCCTCACCTCAAGGTTGAAATTTAATCCTATCCTTGGGAGATATCTTTTTCTAATGAAATTTGGAGAAGGTAACTTGCAGGTGTGTTAAAAATAAGAAGGAGAAGGCCTTAAAAAGGACCATAAAATTGTGTCATAAGCATGTCGAATGCACAAGACAACTAAGAGGGGGGTGAATCAGTTGTACCTTAAAACTTCAAAACCCTCTTTAATGTTCAAATCCACTTTCATTCATTAAACTCTTAATTTTGTTATGATTAATTAGCATGAAAAGAAAATAACATAAATTGAAACAAATTGACACCATACATAAGATAACACCAAATTTATGTGGAAAACCAAATAAGGGAAAAACCACAGTGAGGATTAGCTCACAATATAAGAAATATCAACATCGATATAATAGGGCTCACTATAGGATGGCTCACTGCTAAAATAGAGAAGAAGAGAGTGAAACAACAAAAATATTGTTCCACCTTTTGGGAGGTGGAACAAAAAATAGGTGTTTAGAGACCTAGACCTATTTCCCTCAAGTTTCATTCAAGGGGGCCCTAGAGATCTCAATCAAATAATGATAATGGGAGAAAGAGATTTGCTAAGGGACTATCCTAGGGTGTGATTAATGATTAAGGATGGGTTCACCACCAAGCTAGGGCTTGGAAAAATGTATGAAATGCAAGATCTAATGATTAAACTCAATGATTCCTAAAACCTCACTAAATGAATTTTAAATGTGAATAAATAAAAAAAACAAATTGGAAAAGTATAGAGGAGCACTTGAAAATATAGGAGGGCTTTAATGGAGGCTTTAAATGCTAAATAACTTGAAATTTAGGCCTATTGGAACTCATACGCCAATCTAGGCATATCAGTCCCAGATCTGGGTTTTTGTGCAAGAACTGGTTCCTAGAAAATGGGTATCTAAAATTGCCAAAATATGAAAAATGACCTAAACTGGGAATCATACGCTAGGACTGGCATATGAGTCTAGTTAGGATTTTTTAGGAATTCAATATTTGAATCTAATCTTCAATTTTTACTCTATCCTTCTTGATTGATTCCCAGATCCGAAAACCTAATTTCAGGGTTTTAGGTAACTTTTTAGTGAAGATTACAACCTTTCAAATGAGGGGAAAATTCCAACAACTTTCTCCAAGCTTGTAACTTAATCTTCAAAGGTCCTTTATGCTCCAAGACACCTAGATTTGCAATCACACATGTAAAGAGGAGAAAAAATTGTTGATTTGTTAGTGAATAGGGGTTTTCCTTGGTCAAACCTATTTAAGGTAATAAAACCAAATGATGAAACAAGGAAACAAGGACATGAAACATGAACAACAACAATGGAGGCATCAATGGAAATTTCTAGAATCACTTCATTAGTAGGGGCATCATCAAGACTAGCAGTAGCATCTACAAGAGCAGCGGCAAGTGGAGAAGGGAACACGAAGTTCCTAAAGTTGATGTACTAGTCAATGCCATAAAAGGGAACCACATTATATAGGAAAAATAGGAAGTGGCATGCATGAGTCACCCTTTGGTGATGTTATTCTTGTGACTAGATGCGAAAACCACTTAGGAACGACACCCATGGCACCACTACATCTTCTTCAATGTACTTCCAGAGGTCGCTCATCGTTGGCAAGCCTATGCCAAATGTAGCATTTCCCACCACCTCTCTGAGGGTGCCTAGGTACTTCTTCAGAAATATCTCAAGCACCATATGAAGAACCAATGCCTTGGGAACCTAAATGTCGAGCATGGACATGAAGAAATGAGAGAATACATCAATATTAACTCTATACTTGTCCTCATAGTCAATTTAGTCCCTCCCCAAAACCCACTTTATCGATATAATGGCCAGAGAATGCTTATTCTTGGTCATTCGTTTGAGGAACCTAGTTGAAATTTCACCAAGAAAATACAACTGAGATTTCTTGCAGACCAATCTAATTGGAGTGTTCATAGTTCCTAGCTCTACACAAAGAGTACCTAAGTCTAAGCTCTATGCAAATTCTAAGCAACTGCTAATGCCAAATGTTAAGCCAATTTCCTATTACTAATTCTACTAAGATTGCTAAGTGTGATTTCACTATTGCCTAAGTGCCTATTTATAGAAATGACCAAGATAAGTGTGGTAATTTGCATACCATAAACATGATGTTAATCAAGTACTATCTTGAAAATTGCACCAAGGCTTGCTCGAATTTCCCACCCAGTTGTGTCTTCTAGGTATGATTTATTGCATGCAAGGATTAATAGGAGCTAATTAATTAGCATAAGTTGGTGGTAGTCATTGGTGGTAATCCATATGGCTAGATTTTGAGGTGTTGCATTGCAAGCATTTTTTGAACTCCAAAGCAGAACCCATATCTTTTCAAGCACTTATTGCATATTTGGCTTAATCATTCCATTTGGGATATTAATTGCCATGGCATACAAATGCCTAAGCTTCCTTCAAATTTTTGGCTCAAGTTCCAAGAAAATTATGCCAGAGTACATCATTACCAAAGGTCATTATGAATTCTTTTCATCTCAAAATGGAAAGTAATTCATTTCACACAAGCAAATAACTAGTGGTACATGTTGAATTTAATGCTAGAAGGTGAGCATTGTTGGCCACCCCAAGAAGGAAATAACTAAGTATCGCATGCAAAAGGATAACATTATGAAAGCTTTTCAAAACACACAACCTAGAGAAAAATAAATTTTGAGCACAACCAGACCAGAGGTAAATTATAGAAAATTTGAGCTAAGCAGAAGTCTCCAACAAAAAGAAAATGGTAGAAAGTTCTCAAGCAGAGGCACAAGTATAGGCAAAGGTAGAGGTAATGTAGAGCTTTTTTGATGTTATGCGTGCAACATCAATCATCTATGTCTTTGAAGACATCTCCTACACTTCACCTGGGCTACCAAAGAAGCCAAAATGGGTAAACACATGGGTCCTGGACAAGCCCAAAAGTCATAGAAACAAGAGCCTAATCAAGGAGGACTGGGATAATATTCATGATCCCATTCTTGCAAAGAACCCTAAGTCTTTGAGAGAGGTGGCCTATGAAAGGATGAAGAAATTCAGCGACCCAAATACTTTGGCGCAAAAGCTATGGTTCAGCAGGCTCCCACAATATATGGTCTCATTTGTGCTCTATTGCCCAAAACTAGTCGATATGGCCATTGAACATTTCAACCTGAGCACCAACACCATTGAAGGTTAGGAGTTGAAAGTTAATATCTGCCCCAAATATATTTAGAATATGTTGTGCATCCGTGACCAAAGCTCCAGAATGGAAAAGATAGAGCCATTCAACCCAACAAAGGGAGAGGAAATATGGAGAACCATGAAAAAGGCTCTAAAATTTTATAACGAGGAAACCCAAAGGCCTAAAGAAGATAAAAAAAAGGCCACCAAAGATCCTTGTGCCACACAATTCCTTCCCAACAGACATGTTGGAGGCCTTCTCAATGTTGGCATTTGTTTGTGGCCTGGACACCGACAAGGATGTGCAGGAGTTTCAGTTGGGTCTGGGGTTCCAGTTCCATCTAGGTAACATTCCTATTTCTGGTATGATTTTTCACAATTCCTCATTGATGAGATGATAAGGAAAATAAGGGAATACCAAATGCAAGGGAGATCCAGGTTTCCTCCCTTCCTTGCCCATATATTTTTGCATCAAAACTCTGATTTCTTCAAGAAGCATGTGAAGTTGTCTATTTTTGATGAATTGGGAAAAGGAAAGCCAGTTTCTATATGGAATCGTCTCCTCTCCTCTACCTACAATTATTATGAATTTTTGGATTATTTCTTGACTCTGATTTTGCAAGATTTGAAAGGAGAGGATGGTATTGACCGGCTCACCAAGGAGTAGATAGGGTATATGTAGAACTTCACTCCCAAATGTGGTTGGTTTCTCGGAGTGGATTTCACATTCATCTGAATGCCCAATTTGACTGGAGAACCATTTCGCCTTTTGACATGTGTCGCAAATCAGGTGCTATCCCTTCAAATGTTCTGGAAAGTATCCATCATTGACTACACCTTTTGTGGAGGACCGACAAAGAAGAAGGGATTTTTCATATGTTAGCTAAGCTTTAAAATGATGGTCATGAATAAAAATAAGATCCACCAGTTATTGGAAGATAAGTTGGCTCACCTGGGGTTGGTAATGATTTGTGACAAATGGAATAACAACCCTGAAAATGACTTTCCGAATGAATTTTTCAAGGTAACACACAACCCCTATCCTTACTGGGAAAAGAGGTGGAACCCATTCAAAGATCTAGATGATTTATTGGTTGACTTGGTTCACATTCCTACAGGGGACAATAGGCCACCATGGAATAAATTCTACTTTGTTGTGGTGAAGTATGATGAAAAATGCAAAATGGGAATCGGCCTTCGAAACAAGTTATCAAAAATAGAGGGATGGACCGAGGAAAGAATTAGATATTTTTGGGTGTACCACCAATAGATCAAACAAACCAAGGCCCCTTATGGAAGCGTGGATTTGGATGAACAATTTGATAAGTTATGGAAAGAGGCACACACAGATTCTAACATGAGCGCTGATAAGTACGATGACTCCGATGAGGAGTCTGAAGCACATACGATGATCTATTTAGGATCTAGGACTAATTGCTTACAGAATGCGTAACGTAAAAGATCTATTATTACAATGATTAACATAAATGATTACATAATAAAATGCTCAAATGAATAAATGAACATAATATAAATGCCAAGATAATGAACTGAAAAGAAAGAGAGAAGATAAGAGGAGACAAACACAATTGATAACGGAGTTCGTCCCTAAGGACTACGTCTCTGGGCCCCTCTCCAATGGAGTGACCGATCCAATTATACTCCAAAATAGTTACAATTGCTTCAAGACTATCTCCTTCAAGCACAGCAACATGACATTACTCTAATGTGCAGAAATGTCTTTAAATCTCTCGAGCATTCTCTCGCTATCTCCACTTGGACTTGGAAACAAAGGCCTATACCCCTCCTTTTATACATGAAATATGCCTAATATGGCTTAACCAACAAAATAAATGCATATCTTCTCCTAATAGCTCGTACAATGTTGGTTTGTATTTTTAAGATCCTTTTTGTTGGAGGGTTAGAGGTAGTTTTCTTGTTTGTGGCTTAAAAAGCCATTTTGTTATGGCTCGGTTAACAAACACACATCAAAACCAAACTGTGGCGATCGGATACCCGGACATATCGCATGGTCTACCGGTTGTTAAGCCTTTTAGTGGCCGTGGGTTCGGCGGTTCCAACCCCACCGGCCTCATTTTATAACCGATACCCGAATTGACAAACAATATAAACAACCGGCTCCAGTTATTAATAGACAGCTATGTTCGGCATAGTGGTTACCGACGGTTACGGGCTAACGGGAGGTTGTTGGTTCGAACCTCAACCAGAAGGCTTTTTTAGTTGAAACAAACTCGCCCGCCGAATGGAGGATTGCTTGCACAAACATGCCACGTGTCAAGCCATTATTAGCTAATACCTGCAGATGTGTCCGCTGTCAAAGATGACTCTGTGACGCTCTACCGTGAGCCACGCGGTCAGCTAAACAATTTCATTTTCCGTGACCACCGACCACCGCCCACGCAGGTCGAGTCTCTATTCGCCGATATGCCGACTTGATGATGACTCGATCACCGTCGCATATGTTGATCGTGCGATGCCGCATCAACAAGACGGGCTATAGAATGTGTCACCCATTGATTGGTTCAGATGGTCTCGAAATAATTTTGCCATGCACGTGCCAAAATTCATCCACTTGGCTTCCTCAGATCGTATGGGCCGACATCACAAAGATGACATCATCCCTCTATACCCTGTTGACTGGTTTGACTACTTAACCTCTATAATTTACATCAGATTTTGATGAATCTAACATCAAGCCAATCATCTTGATTCTTCGTGATGACACCCCATTCCTCATTTATTTCCAAGCATGATTATTTTTTCAATTTTTGATTTCTCGGCTTTGATCGAAAGTTTGATCGGGCCGCAGAATTCTGGCCAAACGTGAGTCCTTTTGCCCTGCCTGCTATGCTGGAATCGTGACATCATTCTCTTCTCATGAAGCTGGAAATCTAGAGGCATTGAACACTTCAATTTTCACTAAAAAATGTCCCCCGGATCAGGCCTCCCCACTGGAGAGCTTTTGGACCTCCAAAAGCTTGATTACTTGGAAAGTAAGTGAGGGTAAAGTTCCCTCACTTTACCAATCTCCATCCATCTTGCTTTGCTTGGATGCATCCCCTTCAGGCCCACTCTGAGGTACTCAACATCTCCTCTTCATGAAGTTCTGACATTCCTGTTGAGAATAACATCTTCTGACAACTCTGACATGTACTCTAGAGAAAGGTCATCAACTGATGGAACTTGAATGTCTGAGACTTCATCTAGGATCATTGAGGCTCATACAGTTTCAAATTCTCAACATTGACAACCGAGTAAATATGCATGTATGGAGGAAGATTGAGGCGGAAGGCATTGGTACCAATCTTCTCAAGGATCTCAAAAGGACCATATCTAATTGGCTTAAGCTTTTTACCTTCACCTTGCATCCTTTCCTTGCTGATATGTAACCAAACTCTGTCTCCAACCTGAAAATGATGATCAGTGCGATGCTTGTCATGGTGAACCTTGTATTTTGCTTGGCTCTATTCCAACCGTGCTTCCACTGCCTGATGAATTGCTTGGACTTTTTGGATGAACTTCAAAGCCTTCTCTGCATCATTGTGTCCATCTTCAACTTCATCTTTCCAAAAAGCAAAATCCATCGGTGTCTTGGGCACATAACCAAAGCATGTCTCAAAAGGAGACCTCTTAGTAGAAGAGTGTGTTGCATGGTTGTAGGCATGCTGCACATAATGAAGATGACTCCTTACATCCCACAGATGCTTAACAGAGTAACCTCCCGAAAGTAGATGCACAATAACTCCGTCTCATTTACAACCTCCCTCAGTCTGGCCTCACCATGGATGGAAGGTCAGATTTTCTTTAGTTTGGTGTCCGCGAGTCCCCTGGGCCAAAGTTGACCAAAATTTCCAAGAATCGAGAATCTCGATCCGGGATATATAATAGGTAACCCAAAATGAACCCATACAAATTGAAAGTACATATGACCGGCCACTCAAAGAAAGGATTTGCTTTTACATGGCATTAAGATACATTTTATCAACCGGATCAACTACTACATACAAATAATCATGTCCCTTCCTAAATATTGGTAACTCCTTAACAAAGTCCATCGACACACTCCCTTCCCATGGACGAAGGTACAGTAGAGGTGTGTATAATCCCCAACTTCCTCAAGTTACTAGTTTTACTAGTTGCACACATAACACAACCTCTAATATACTTAGTTACAGCTTTGCATAATGCAGGCCAATAACAATATTTTGCAGCCGAAGCCAATGTTTTGTTTACCCCTAAAGTGTCTTGCAATCAATGAGGTATCTGCTTCTCTAATCACCTGTGCTTGTTCATCTTTTGGAACACATAATTTACCCGAGTGATATAACAGTTTATCCTGCACATAATAATCTTTCTCTTTTACATGTTTATCATTAGCATATTGTTCCTGAAAACTTTCATGAACTATAGAACTATTCCTCAATAATTATCAAAGCATTCATCATAGGAGGTCTTAGAGAGCATGTCCGCTACTTTGTTGCGGGTACCTTTCATAATTTAATAACCAATGAAACTCGTAAAAACCCATCCACCAAAAGTGCCTACTTTGTTGCAGTTTAGTTTGTGAGTGCAAATATTGAAGTGGCTGGTGATCAGTGTGGATTACAGTTTCTTTCCCCATTATGTAATGTTTCCATTTTTTAACACTCTGAACTAAAGCATAGAGTTCTTTATCATAAGTGGGATAGTTACTTACTGCTCCTAAAAAAGTTTCAAAGTGGTAGCAAAATGGTTTACCTCCTTGCATGAGTACTGCTCCCATGGAAAATCCACTTCCATCTGTCTCGATCTCAAATTGTTGATGTAGATCTGGTAAGGCCAAAACTAGTGCGGTGCTCAACTTTCCCTTCAAAGTGTCGAAAGCCTTTTGCTGTGGACCTCCCCACTGAAAAGTTGCTCTTGTACTGGTTAATGCATGTAATGGTGATGCTATAATATAAGACAAATTTGCAATAAACTTTCTCCAGTACTGAACTGCACCTAGGAAACTTCTGACCTCTGTGACTGTACTTGGCTTAGGCCATTTTACAATAGCTTCGACCTTCGTAGGGTCTACTTTCAATTGACCACTCCCTACGACATAGCCTAAGTACACTAAGGATGTCTTAGCAAATTCACATTTAGACATCTTTACATACAATTTTTCTTTTCTCAATACATCAAAGACTTTCTTTACATGACTTACATGATCTTTCAAAGTTCGACTGAATACCTCAGATTTATCATCTTCTTTGGATTTTACAAGCATCAATACAAAGTTTTTACTTGAATTGACCAACCTCTTCATTTGACCAGCATTAACTAGTGTAAGATTAGTCTTCACCTTATGTGCCCGTACAATGTATTCTACCCCATCTTTAAAAAGATGATACTTATTCTCCCCCTATAAAAGATTGCTTTTCTGTCATAAAGATAAGGACTCCCTAACACAAGCCCACAAATATCCAAAGGGACCACATCGACTTCTACCTCATCTACAAAGTTTGCAGTGATAGCAAATCTCAATTTACATTGTTTAGTTACTTGTAGTTGAGCATCATCGCAAACCCATCCGAGTGGATATGGTTTCGGATGAGGTGTTGTAGCCAAATTAAGTTTCTTTACAACTTCTTCAGATATTAAATTGACTTGTGAACCCGTATCAAACAGAGTATCAACCTTAGTGTGTTTTGTTACAACACGAATATGAAACAATTCATTTCTTTCCTTATCAACCTTAGGAAAAGATTCTTTACTTGTACTTGCACTGGCATTAGAAAAACTTGCATCATATGAGAGAGATATACCTTTCCCTTTACCTTGGATTCCGGTAGCAACAATTTTCATCTCATCTCTGGAGTCAGAACCAAGATCCTGTTGAATCACTACAGTAGTCTTCTGCTTGCCTTTATTACCTCCATATCTTTTCGGCCTCAATTCAGGATGAAGCTTCCAACATCTTGATTCATCATGCCCCTCTTTCTTGCAATGGGAGCATGTGGGTTTCTCACCCTCTTTCTTAGTTGTAGCTGTCTTCTTCCCTTTGCCTTTGTCTTTGTCTTTTTCTTTCCCTTTAGAATTACCCTCGAACTTAGATGGCTTCTTGGAAAAGTTATCACTAAAAGTGTTCTTACCCCTTGACTCTATATGAGTAGCTTGAACAGACACCTCGTCTAGATTGTTGGGACTCAACATCAAAATAGTGTGCCTAAGGTAAGAATGTAAACCACCAATATACTTAAGTAATGTGTCTTGGGTATACAAGGGAACATTTAGAGCAATGGCCCGCTTTCTAAACTCATGAGTATATTCCTGGACAGACTGCCCCTTACCTTGCCTAAAGGTTTTCCAATTCATGGTTAACTATTGCATGTAACCTAAAGGATAGAATTGTTTCCTAAGGGCAGCAACAAACTCCATCCAAGACATATTAACTTGACCATGGCGAGCAATTTCTTCCCGAGTTTTACTCTCCCACCAGGTGAGAGCTATACCTCCCAACCGGAGAGTTGCTAATTGAATCCTAGAAGCATTTTCTACTAGGCCTTGAATCCTACAGTATACTTCTACTTGTTGGACCCAATCGTCTAACTTCTCAGCATTTAACTCCCCACAGTATTTAGGTAACTCAAATTTTACATCAAGCTTAATTACAGGCTTAGATTTGCTCTTAAATGGATTTACATTAGAAGAAGGAGAAGGAGAAGGAGGAGAAGAAGGGGGAGGAGAAGAAGAGGGAGAAGAAGGAGGAGGAGTTTCTGGAGCTTTCTCCTCTGTGTCTTTCTGATCTTCCTGCTTCTTGTGCTTTGAAGAACCTCCCTTTTCATGCTTCTTCTTTTCTGCATAAAGTTCGTCCACCATTGCCTTCATGTCAAGAAATAGCTTCTGGAAATCCTTGACACTGAGCTCTGAACTTTGTCCACCTTCTTTCGCTTCCATCTGTGACAGTTGATTAGCTCTTCGTCTTCCGATTTCTAGATTGTATTCTTCAAGTTCTCCTTCAGCTCGTTGCAACCTGGATCTCGTTAGCATTCAAATTGCAATACAAGCCACACACAAAGCTCTGATACCAACTTGATCTATTTAGGATCTAGGACTAATTTCTTACAGAATGCGTAACATAAAAGATCAATTATTACAACGATTAACATAAATGATTACATAATAAAATGCTCAAATGAATAAATGAACATAATATAAATGCCAAGATAATGAACTGAAAAGAAAGAGAGAAGATAAGAGGAGACAAACACAATTGATAACGGAGTTCGTCCCTAAGGACTACATCTCCGGGTCCCTCTCCAATGGAGTGACCGATCCGATTATACTCCAAAACAGTTACAATTGCTTCAAGACTATCTCCTTCAAGCACAGCAGCATGACATTACTCTAATGTGCAGAAATGTCTTCAAATCTCTCGAGCATTCTCTCTCTATCTCCACTTGGACTTGGAAACAAAGGCCTATACCCCTCCTTTTATACATGAAATATGCCTAATATGGCTTAACCAACAAAATAAATGCATATCTTCTCCTAACAGCTCGTACAATGTTGGTTTGTATTTTTAAGATCCTTTTTGTTGGAGGGTTAGAGGTAGTTTTCTTGTTTGTGGCTTAAAAAGCCATTTTGTTATGGATCGGTTAACAAACACACATCAAAACCAAACTATGGCGATCGGATACCCAGACATATCGCATGGTCTACCGGTTGTTAAGCCTTTTAGTGGCCGTGGGGTCAGCAATTCCAACCCCGTCGGCCTCATTTTATAACCGATACCCGAATTGACAAACAATATAAAAAACCGGCTCCAATTATTAATAGACGGCTATGTTCGGCATAGTGGTTACCGACGGTTATGGGCTAATGGGAGGTTGTTGGTTCGAACCTCAACTAGAAGGCTTTTTAAGTTGAAACAAACTCGCCCGCCGAACGGAGGATTGCTTGCACAAACATGCCACATGTCAAGCCATTATTAGCTAATACCTGCAGATGTGTCCGCTGTCGAAGATGACCGGTACGTTGACTCAGAGCCACGTGTCACAACACCATTCGCCAGAATCTGCTGACTCACCATCCACGTGTTGAGATCCTATTCGCCAGATATGCTGACTCGGATGATGACTAGACTGCTGACGCATATGCTGACTATGATGCCGTACTGTACGGCTGGACACGTGTCGCCCGTTGATTGGTCCGTACGGTCTAATTCACTTGCCACGTGTCGGGCCAAAATTCATCCACTTGGCTTCCATACTATACGGACTGACACGTCAGCATGATGACGTCATCCTCTATACCCTCTAAGTTGACTGAAGTTTGACTGCTTCTAACTCGAGCATACGACTTCGGATTTTGATGAAACGAATGTCGTCAGAATCGTCTTAACGAGCTCTTCGCGATGACGTCGGTTCTGTCAATTTCCAAGATGATTATTTTTTTTGCCTTCTGGACGCCCCTGAAGCCAGTTTGACTAGCCGTAACTTGCACAAACGGAGTCCTTTTCGCCCTGTTCAAGTTGCGTTGGAATCAGGACGTCATTCTCTTTCTGATGAAGTTGAAATTTGGAGTATTGGGAACACTTCAATTTCCACTAAAAAATTGTCCCCCGGATCATAAGAGGAAGGGAAAATAGAAGGAATCAGAATTGTCATCAACCTCCACCCAGCTAAAAAGGAAGGCTATGGATGTTCCTAGCCAGATTTATTCAAATGTGTAGATGAACATATCGAGAGCCTTGCAGACATGCACCTAGACGGTGAAAGCGTCAAGAACTCAGTCTGCTCAGCAACAACAGTTGAAGACTGTACAAGTGGAGGATTCACCACCTAGTAAGAGGCAGCATACAGAAAAAATTTCTAGGGAGAGTTCGCAAACACTTGTAGCAAGCCAGGAGGCTATGGTGAGCTAGGGACCACAATCATCTAGTCACCAAGTAATATTCACTCCCTCTTCTCTTACTTCACAATATTTAGTGTCCCTTGTTGTCTCTGTGGCGCCCATCACTACAAGTGTCGGACCTTCCTTTTCCACCTCTACTGCAATGGTTGCAGGAGGTTTCTCCCAGTTCTCCCAGATGAGGCCATTTATCTTGACGTGTCTATGAGCCCTTACACCATCCACTACTACCCAATATTCTCTCACCTCTCTTTCTATGAGCATGGCCGTTATTGACACCCATCCTACTACCACTATATCAAGCCCAACTCAATCCACTCAGTAGATGGAGTTCATCACAACTCCTCTATTGCCACAACACCTGATGAGTTCTCCTGCTGGGTCATAAACCAAGCTTTGGCATGTCCCTCATTTCTCCCTGTAGATAGCCAATCTCCCAAAGAAGAAAATGTTTGGAACCACTACCCTCAGATTCCCTTTCGCCCTACCTCCTAACACACCTTTCGTAGGTGGGCTAGTTCATTTTCCAACCCAATTTATGGTGTAGGGAATTGTTACAAAGGAAGCACAAGCTCTCAGAATCCAGAAGTGAAAGGCCAAGGATGACAAGAAGTCAACAGAACGAAAGGTGTATACTGTTTACAATGAAGCTTAGAAATCGATCCATTTCATGACCATGTATCTAAATGTCATCAAACCACAAGGGGAGATGTAGCTCGACGATTACAACATGTTCACCATGGGACTCGACCTGAGCATAGCCCAACCATAGGAAAAAGTTGAGCTCATGGAATAAATACAATAGGTGGTGATGATTGACTTCCTCAAGTTTGGTTGCCAACTAAAGAAGAAAGAAGAGGAGCTAAAACTTGTGAAGCATAGGGTTGAGTTCCTGCTAGCAAATGAAAAGGCGATGGAAGTAGAAATTAAACGCTTGTTAGAGAAAGAACATGAAGTAGAGGTAGAGTAGAAAAAACTCTAGGAGGAACTTGCAAAGTTCCAATCCATTGACCCCACCCTAGTTGATACATTGCGGTAGAGGAACCAAAAATATCAGAGAAAGTTAGTTATGGTGGAGCAGGTGGTGCAACAAAAGAGTGAGGAGTTTGAATGAAAACATGCTCAAATTGAGCAACAAATGCAATAGAAGGATGCAGACTTTGAGAACCAAAGGGCCCAATTGGAAAAGCAACTCGAGGAGACAAAGTCTTCCCTTGAAGTAGAATCAACGAACAAAAACTAGGCTGAAGAAAAATGGCCCGCCAAATGGAGGACTTTGTCAGAGAAACTTGTGTCTACAAATAAAAGGATTGTGAAACTGACATAGGATATTGAATCAAGAGATACAGACATTAGCTCTCGAAGGAGTATTTCCTAGGCCCCTGCTGCCTAGCCAAACCTCATTCTAGTGGCTCAGCAGCTATATGTTTCATACAAGGAAAAGGTTAAGGCCTTATTCCTAACACTACAGTTGAAGCTCCAATTTATGTCGCAAGAAACAAGCTTGAGCAGGGAGTTTCATGGAGTAATTGAGCAATTCTCGTAGTTTATCGTAGAAAGGGTTCTTGAGAAAAAAAAATTGCTAAGTTATACATGGTCTCGAATGAAGACTTAGTGAAGGTAGGGATCAAGAATTGAAAGGTTGCTGCCAAAATGGTGAATACATTCATCCACTACCACTCGGCTATCATCTGTGCTAATGCATGCATAGCCACTTTGAGCTAGACTATGGATAGCATGCAAGAAAAATTCTCCCGAATAATTGAGATGGGACTGCCCTCCCCATTTCTAGCAAATAAGTTGGTGGCCATAGCAGAGTAGATTGCAGTGAATATTGAAGAGAAGTAGCAGGACACATCCGCTTTCTAGAGCTTCAGCCAACCCCCTACCACAACAAATAGTGAAGGTATCACTCATCCGACTGTGCAACTACTCTTCCAACTTGAGTCCGGGGCCAGTTTACCTATGATGTTGCCTTACAAATAAATTCTTGATCTGAGTGGAGCACAAGAGAATCTACGCAACATATTGATCCCATCTAAGGTTGACTGGTTGCCTCTATAGGCCACTCTTTCTAAGCTCTAACTTCATTGCCCTATGGATGGGGCTCTGGTCTGCAAGCCAAAAAAAATTTGGGTTCCTCGTTCCACAGGTGGAATGACCCTAGTAGTTGCCAAAAGTTGTGAATGTAAATTCCTTGAGCTCCCTTCGGGTGGTTTTTTTTTGCTAAGTGTTGGTCCATGCCTCATATGTTTGAAATACTACCCTTCGCAACTCAATCGAACCTCTTTTTGATAAACATAGTCCTCTGTATCCATGTGTTCGTCAGACACTCTCCGTAGTGATTGCTTCCTTTGCTCTTCTACCGGCTCCCACCATGCCCCATCCATGTGCCATGTAGCATGCATCGACATACACTTCTGGCAGGCCCCATAGTCAGTGTTGATAATAGGAAATTCCTCCACATGTCTTCCCATTGCAAGCCCTCATCGTAGAAAGGTAGAAGTAAAGAACGGGTTGTGCCATGCTGCCACGTGTCTCTTTCATGGGGACTTCATCGAAAGGAAGGCGAGAATGAGTTGTGTGCCCCGCCAAGCTATTGTGTGTCTTAACTACCTTCCTGGGTAAATAACACTTGTCTACGTAGGGTTTTTTGGGACAACTACCTTCATTAGTAGGGGATGCATCTACCTAAGGAGTGACTACGTGATATGGTTCAAATCTTTTTTGTTGCAATGACTTAGGGGAATCATTGTTGCAACCATCATTGCTCGAGATATAGAATATTTTCTATTACTAACCCACCAAGAGGTGGGATTGCTAGCTATATATACTGCTTCCTTCTTCTGAAAATGATTTTAGAAGACATATAAAAATTAGGGAAAGACACCAGGCCTTTTATTACTTTTAGATTATTGTATGAGACTATCAGATTGTGCCATTGTTCAGCCTTTCTATTTTTCTTAAGCTATTTTATAACACATTATACTGTGCCATTATTGCCTTGAATTGTTTATTTGTAGAACTTCTATGATTTTAATGCAAGTTTGCTAGTTTAGATCATGTCTTTGACTCCTTTTTTCAGTGAAAGTGTATGAGAATTATTTTGTCATTGAATGAATTATTCAAGCTTCTATTTCTAAATTATGTTATTCTAGGACATAGCAGATTGTTGAACGGGCCCTTAAATCATATTCAAAAGATAGATTTATCGTGCCTCATATCTAAATCTTGGCACATAGCCTTAGTTAGATTTTTATTTTTTATATCTTATTCATTTTTCCATTCCAAAACCCCAATTACAGAAGAATTCGGCTTCTTTAAAAGCCCAGAGGTCACTCAATTTAATGCAATTGGTCCCCCCATTAACTGAGTTTCCCATAAAGGTTGTTACCTTGTCAATTTTTGGCATCAACAATAATCAAAAATAAGATCATTTGGGAATGGTTGTGTATCACGTTTTCTATACATATCTCAAACATTAATCTAAAAAGCATGATAATAGTTATGTGTATAATGGCATTCATAGTTTCATCATCAACATTTTGACAAATAAATCCTAAAATGTGTTCACTTTTAGCTATTCTAACTAATTTCTTGAAAGGAGTAACTAATTGTGAAACAAGACCATACAAATGTGGCAAAAGGTGAAGTCAATGGACATGTTTCAATATGCCACCTCTCAATTACTTATAGTATCTCTATTCAATATGATAATTTTGAAGGATGAAATAAAAGACATAATGACCTAATATAGATCTCCAAAATATAAAGAAAAAAACTCTCAACAATATTTAGAATCTCCTCAATATGATCAATAATAAAAATAAATCCCTCATAAAAATAAAAGCTCTCTAAGTGTTAGGATGTCCAAGTTATCAATCAGAGTGCAAATATATAATAAATTGAATAAAAGATACTTGAGACTAGATTTGGAAAAACTATGTTGATAGATCTAAATATCTACTTAATACCTTTACAATGCTACGTGAATCATTAAAATCAAATTAATGGACAAAAAATTATGAGCTTGAAGGTGTAAAAGGGGATGTGGACATCAATTAGCACTAAAAAAAATTAACCACAAGATCCAGATGATAAATGAAACCTACACCTTTGGAACGTACATGGAACCAACATTCCAATGACTATAAGAAGTGAAAAATCTAATACCTAG
Organism: Sequoia sempervirens; assembly: GCA_007258455.2. Lineage (NCBI taxonomy): Eukaryota > Viridiplantae > Streptophyta > Pinopsida > Cupressales > Cupressaceae > Sequoia > Sequoia sempervirens. The sequence continues at coordinate 36,737 of VDFB02281210.1, forward strand.
AAAAGAAGTATAGGTCATGGAAAGAAAGAACCTCCTTGTGTAAGAAACAAGGCCCAAGGGAACTATTCTAGCAATTAGTTATGTTGGATGATGTGGATATGTGGTTGTCATTGATGTCAACACTATTAGCATTTGGTTTTCTAGAGGATGTATATGTCGAGGAATTAAGAAAATTGTAAAAGAAAGTGTTCTAGGTTCCCAATAGAACTATGCAGGTCATTAAGGTGTCCTATTCTATGCGTTGAAGATTAGTTGTTGTGGATTAAAGCGATTATTTTTTAGTATATCTAGATCATCTACTGGAAGTTTCAAAGGTCTGCATGAAGTTTTGAGTGTGTTATGGTCTGACAGTGTCTCTATGGTTTATGTCAGTGTTCCTGAATGAAGAATTGTGTGATCTTATTAATCTTAGTTGTTGTGGATGCTTCTCTATTATTTATTGGTGTTCTTGGATGCTTCTAGATCATTCTATATCTTTGTGGTATGTCCACATTGATCGGTGTGGTTGTGGTCAAAGATTTTTCTCTGTATGTTCGATTTTTCTTGTTCTTGGCCGACATGTTGGTGGTAGCATGTTGTGGATCTTCAAGGAAGAATTAATTGAAGTCTTTTTGTGTTGGATTTTTAAATTTGGGTCTCCACTATGTTGTGGCCAAACTTGGTGGATTCGCATTAAAATATTATTTGTAAATTTGGGCCGACATTGCAAAAAAAATTATTTTCTTGGGTGACTAAGTTGTTGATGAAATCTCATGTGGCAGATATTTAAGAGCGATTGTTTCATTGGTGTTGTGTGTGGAGAAGGTGCTTCGTTTGCTCTTATGTGTGTATGTGTGAATATCATTTGATTGCAAAGCAGAGTGTGAAGAATATTGTGTAAAGTGTGAAGAAGTGTTGAGCTTAATTGGAACTATAATCAGGCTTGTGTAGAAGCTATTTTCTCTGTTCATACTCTCTAGATTTTTAATCCTCTTTTGTTGGGTAGTGAGCCCCTTTTGTATTTGAGCAGTGAGCTCTGGGCAGTGTGCCTGAATGCATGTGCATTCCCCTTAATATTTCTCTTTATACTTTTAACAAAGTATAATCTTCTGGACTAACATCCACTGTGGGGTGATCCCACAATAGTGGTTTACAATTTTTGGCCAAACTGGATACTAAAATTATTATTTTTAATTAAATCTTCACATTCAGGCACTTATAGCGGCTAAACCATGAGGAATTTGAAGATGATGCAAACTAGAGTCTTGTCACATTTTGTCCGTAGATTCTAAAAATATTTAAAAAAAAAAAATTGGAATCAGATTACACTTCTTTTTCCATCTCCCATGAAAATTGGTTTTTTTCATAAAACAACATTTTAAAAAAGTGACACACACCGTATAAGGCATAACTTTATTTCCATGAAGGATAAAATTCTAATTCTTTCAAATTTATATTTGCAACTCCGATATCTAGTGCTTCCACTTGGTTAGATAGTTTTTTATTGAGTATTTTTTCTTTAATCAAGTTTTGAAGTCAAACCAATTACAATTCAGACATAGTGCGACTATATAACAAGTAACTTTTTTTGTATATATCAAAATTCAAATTGTTTTTGTTGGATCAAGGACTTCAATATCTGGTGCACTCATATTTTTCAAAAAATAAATTGATAATCTGCTATTTTTCCACGTGTAGAACAAAGACCTTCATTTTCGATGAAAAACCTATGTTTAATAAAACTAAAAATACAAATACATAATAAAACCAAAACATATTAAAATTATAAATTTTGGATAGCTCATTCTGAGGACTACCTGATTCCAGTTGGGTTTGTGAAGACTCCTCCATTTTCATCCTCAACCTGAGCTTCGAAGTGTAAAAATTTAGGTTTTTTTGTGAACAAGGTCAAAAATCAAGGAAAAGGGAGGTTCGCCAGAACTAGGGGGTTCTAGCAAACCCCCTTCAATATGCATTTTTCTTTTGTTTTTTAGGTGAGAAATGTGGGCCCAATAATTAATGGGTTCGCTCGAACCTTTGTTCAGTCGAACCCCTTTTTGGTTTGGTCGAAGTTGTAGGTTCATTCGAGCTCCTAAAACCAATTTTTTTGCCATGGGGTCATTTTTTCTCAGCTTTCCTTCATCAAATTGTAAACCACTATTGTGGTTTCACCCCATGGTTTTCCCCTAATAGGGTTTCCACATAAAAAAAAATTGGTGTTCTTTGTCTCTCTAATGTGTTGATTGCTTGAGGTTAATTGCTTATTCATCAAATCTCATATTAAAGTTAAGATAAGTTGGAAAATTTTAAATTTCTGAGACAACTGATTCACCCCACCTCTCAGTTGTCTATCCTTGTTTTTCCAACAATTGGTATTAGAGCAGGTTCCTCTGAAGAAGTCTAAAAGCTTGAGGTGATCTGGGATGGCAACATTCAAGAAGAACAGTCTGAGATTTGATGGCACTAACTATTCAATGTGGAAAGTTAGGATGCGATGTCACTTAAGGTGTACTAGTGAAGATTTTTGGAAGATTACAAAAGATCCATATGGTATTCCTGAGAATGGTCCCTCAACTCTTGATGAGATCAAAGATGTTGGAAATAACGTTAGGGCTATTGAAGCTTTGGTGAGTTCTCTAACAAATTCAGAGATGGCTAATGTGATGGATCTGCAAAAAGCTCATGAGATTTGGACGAAACTAGAAACTTTGTATGAAGGAGATGCACAGTTGAAGATGGCTAAGCTACAAAGCTTGAAAGGAAAGTATGAGAATTTCAAGATGGGTGAAGATGAAAATATCACTTATTTTATTCAGAGAGTAAATGAAATAGTGATGGATATTAAATGTTTCGGTGGTTCTGTGGATGAGATGAGATTGTGGCTAAAGTACTCAGATCCTTGCCTCCCTCCTAAAAAATGAAGGTTCATTCTATTGAAGATTTCATATCAGTAAACAAGATGACAAGAGACACATTGATCAAGAAGCTTGTTGCTTTTGAAATAAGTGAATTTGGTGAATCTACACCAAAGACTGAATCTACATTCAAGGCTACTGTATCTGGAAGTAACAAACAAAGATATAGTCCAAGAGAGAGTTATAGAAAGATATCCAAGTATGATGAAGAACTGAAACATCTTGAAGATAAAGAAAGAGAGGTAGAAGAATTGGAAGCACTGATTGCAAAACAAGAAGGGAGAGGAAAAGGTAAGTATGAAGATGTATTGCCTATTAAATGTTTTTCATGCAATAAAATAGGTCATTTTGTATCAAGATGTCCTAAAAGAGTTCCTATATCTAAGCCTAAAAGCTCTAGATTCTAAGAGAGATGCTACTTTGCTGAAGAAGCAGTGACTGGTGATAAGTATGATAAAGATAATGGAAAAGAAGATGAATGGGTTTTCATTGCTACCATTGAAGATAATCATGTGGCTACTGAATCTACTAAAGATGAAAAATATCTTGTAGCCCAAGTTGAAGAAAAAGATGAGCGGGTCATTGATAGTGGATGCTCACATCATATGATTAGTGATAAAATCAAATTTTTGAGTCTAGAGAAGTATGACGATGGGATTGTAAGATTTGGAAATAACAATGTTGGTGTGATTCATGGTAGATGATCTATTTTCCTTGGTGGTAAGGATAACACTGATGATGTCCTCTATGTTGAAGGCCTGAAGCACAACTTGTTGAGTGTTGGACAGATGGTTCACAAGGGATATGATTTTTAGTTCAAAGATGGAAGATGCAAGATACGTGGAAGTTCTGAGAATATGATTGCGACAGGAAAACAAACAAAAGGTAATATTTATCATCTGAATACTGCTAGTGGAAGTTGTTTAATTGCTCAAGTAAATGAAAGTTGGTTGTAGCATAGGAGTTTGTTTCATGTAAACTTTGACAACATTATCAAGATAAGTTCTACTCAAGCAGTAAGATATCTACCTAGGTTAGTGAAGCCTGCTAATATAATTTGCAAGGAATATAAGATGGGTAAACAAACTAGAGTCTCTTTCCAAAGAAAACAGTTTCATTCAAATAATTCGCTGGAGCTGCTACATACTAACCTTTGTGGTCCCTCTAGAGTCAAAAGTATTCATGGTGAAAGGTATTTTATGTTGGTTATTGATGATTACTCTAGAATGATTTGGGTTTCCTTTTTAAGAGAAAAATGTGAAGCATTGGAGAAGTTCAAAACTTTCAAGGCTATGGTAGAGAATGAGAAAGGTCTAAAAGTCAAGTGCCTGGGATCTAATAGAGGTGGTGAGTTCATTTCCAAGGAGTTCAACTCTTATTGTGAAGAGCATGGAATTAAAAGACAGTTATCTGCTCCTCAAGCCACTCAACAAAATGGAGTTGTAGACAAAAAGAATAGAACAATTATGGATGCTACTAGAACAACGATGACGAAAGGAAATGTATCTCATATGTATTGGAGTGAAGCGGTAAGCATTGTT
>VDFB02281211.1:0-26235 GCA_007258455.2 Sequoia sempervirens
CGGCTAGGGTTACAATCAATAGAGTGGCCAGAATCGTGCCACCTCAGCCCTAACCCTAAAAACTGCTAGAATAGGGAGTGGTACATTAAATGAATCAAAGATTCCCACTCACTCCCAAAAATAGAAAAAGGTAATAAATGCTCCATATTCAGTCTTCTAGAAGATCCTCGTCCAGTAGTGTGTTCCCATTTGCCTTCTCTCTGACTGCCAACTCAACAAATCTGCTAAGTACGGCCTCAACCTCTCGAGCTGAAATCGGTGGAACACAATCTAACTGAAACTCTAACACCGTGACTGAATGCTCGTGCCTCGTACAAGATTTTCTCCAAGCAGCTAAGGAGTCCTGCGTGTTCTGGATCAAAGTGGAGAATGTAGCAGTATTCTCAAAGTCATCACCGTACAAGGTCTTAATCTCTGAAGAGCACGACAAACCCCTCAAATTATCAAAACTTATCTCATCACGGATTGACCGCCCTAGCAAATATGGCCTCAAAGGTGTTGAACTCCATCATGATGTTAATGCATAGCCGCAGTATCATTTTGAATCGCTTTGTCTTTGCATCGAAGAAGCCACGCCCTGTGATCGCTGAAGAATACCACCGAGAGAAATCATATCGGTCATTCTCCTGAATGACACCTCCATCAATTAGCAACTGCAATGGCACATGCCTCAACACCTCAAGACGCTGGATCACCTTACTCTGATAGATAGAGGCATCGCCCCAAGCATGATCCACCGCATCCATCCGTGTCAAAATAGTAGAGGCCTGCTGAAAGGCAAAGGCAAGGTCCTCCATAAATTTCTCTGTCTCAGCACGAACTCCCATGACCCATTTATCTGCCTCCTGTGCCATTCTCCCCAACTCTACTAAGCCGCTGATCGACTCTCTAGGAATATCTGCTGGAGGCTCTATCACTGGTACATCCTGCCCTCGAGAACGAGACAACTGCTGAACATATCCAATTAAGGCTTTGTGTTCTCATTTCAACTTCTTATACTTCCCTTCTTTCTTGAATAATCTATCCTTGAGGGCAAGGAAGGAGTTATCACACTCCTCAACAATCTGAGCACCAGTAGGGCGTCCCAAATCCAGAGTGGTGACCACATAATTCTCAGGAACTGCTTCATTCCGGTCACACTCGACTCGTGGGACAGCAACGTGAAGAGTACGAGAGCCATCCTCATCGGTGGAGATCTTCGAAAACTTTCTTGCCTTCTTCTTCGGTGGAGGAGCACTGATCCGGTTCAAAAATTCTTCCATCTCAACTGCTGGATCAATCTCCTCACTCGGGCTTCTTCTCATTCTATCTTTAAGCCAATCGGGCACCTCATACAGTATATCGAAGGGCTGCTGCTCCTCTGCCTCGACTTCTCTAACTTATTCAACCTCTTCTTCATTCTGGCGAAGCTCATCGTCCTCAAGTGGCTGAGTGTCACCTGACACTATATCATCATCATCGCCATCGTTCATGGCCGCCTCTAACTCCTGCTGAAACTGAGGGTCAGTAATGGTCCCCTCATCATCATGCTGATCAATCCTAACAGGTACATTGGCACTCTAGCCAATTGACTCCCTCCGTGGAGGAAGAATATCATCCTGTATCACCGGTACCTGACTCACTGCAATTCTTTGATCAGCAAATAAGGACACCTCCTGTATGCTTGGAGAACGTGTCTCCAAAGGTGCTGCCATTGTGACTCGTGGAGGCTCTGGCTGAACTAATTCTTTCTTTCTAGACTCTGGCCCTCTTGTGATCTGTTTCTTTCTTCCTGTGGTGGGCGTCCTGTGATCTCCCATCATGTTGTAAGTCAAAGCAATTGACCTACTCTTCAATCTGTTTACTTTCCTGTCAACCCATGCCCCGGTGAATGTCATAACCGGGATGGATAGAGTATCCAAATCAGCAACCTCGGGCTCTGACCAATCCACAGGTGGAAGTGGAGTATCTCGAACAGCTGCATAATCTAGATGCACAACATCCATATCCTCATTAACCTGGTCCGGAACTGGAACAACCTCACACTCCCTGATCAGAGTAATCGGCAACCGAGAGAACATTCTCTTCCTTACTTCAATTTCATCAACTGCATCAGCCCAATAATCTTCTATGGTGGCCTTATGTTTGAACTCCTGTGAGCGAATTGATGTTGTAGTGCGGTCATAATATCTTGTAAAACTGTATGATATGAAATGATAAAATTGAAGCTCATTCTCGGCTTCTCTAGCGCTTTGTGTCGAAGGACACACCTCATCGAGTTGCCCATCACAATTGACTCTATCCCTCCTTTTTCTTCTTCTTTTGGATTTTGATAAGGCTAGCAAGCTGTCTAGATGTCTCTGCATTAATATCTTATCACATTTGGTGCCAGGCAGCCTATATGGGTATGAAGAAAATCCTTGCAGCTAATGTATGAAATCTACCGGGAAATTGAATAAACCAGCACCCATACCTTTCAATCAGCTCCTGGGCATCTCTAGAGATTCTGTGGTGTAACCGCTCCTGAAGCAGCCTCGTGATATACATGGTGAATGAATCGTTGACACGTTTGTAGTGGGTTGTACTTGACAGGTGCAACTGTGTACATGCCTCATGGATTTTGAACTGATGAGAGCCGCATCCAACGGGCTCTTTGTAAGAGATCCCCCTGTACCTCGTCATTCGTGCCAACATATAAATAAGGTAGGAGCTCATGTAAAAGCGTTTTGAGTATCCTCAGCTCGGGGAGCTGCTCATGTATATTATCGTGATCATCTCGGCCCAGTGACGCCAATCGCGCTTCTAGCACCAGGTTGATGTAATAAAACATCCAAGGCTCGAAAATGTAGGACTGTGGGCAACCACCAACCCTGCTCAGCAACATGATAAGATCACAGTATTCTTGTTTCAGGTCCTCCGCTATGATCTGTTTTGGCAACTTCGCACGAGATGGCTTAGGAGTGCTCATCCAGTGGGTGTTAATTGTGTCCATGCACCTCTCGAATGTGGAAGCATACATCCGCTCAGCCCGTTCTCTGGACTTGTAAATCATGTTCCTGTGCACCGGGATCCCGAAAGCTTCACCAATGGCCGCCGGAGTGAGATTGGCAAGCACTTGGCCATCTGGTGTCGTGATCGAGCGGTGTTCCTTCTCGTAGCAATTGGCACACTCCATTATCAGCTCCAAACACTGAATAGCTGGCGGAAAACCAGCAGCTACATATAATCCACTTCGGACGATGTTGTGCGAAGTGACCGAAGCCCGATGACTTCCAATTCCAAACAGCCTGTTCTTGAAGGTCTCCAGGTTGACAGAGCCCAAATTAGTGTCGCGCCCGGCTTTGAAATAAACTTGGGCTTCGGCATGAGAGCGTTTTCTTGAGCTTCTTGATCACCGGCTTGTCACGGAGAGCACCATTGTCCTTTCCGGTTGTCCTACAGCCGATATCGCAAACAACAAGCATTCATCAGCAATTAAATTTAATAAAATAAGGCATTGTAGGAATGCGGTCGATTCACCAAGCTGCAATAACTTTACGTTGTTTGCAAACCTCGGCTTCTTCTCTTGAATAAATTGATTCCAACATAGAACAGATTTCTAAGTGAGCTTTGATGACTTTACTTCACAATCAGTAATCAACAATTTCAACCTCTATGACTTCGTATCAGCAATCAGCAAACTAGCAAGTTCGTACTTCTAAGTTCTCAGCTATTCGACTCACTACAAGGCGTCCCTTCAACTGGCAACTTCAACTTACTTAACACATCAGATTTCAGCCTCAATACTAGCAAAGCCGTACCTTTCACAAGCAACCTCAATCTTCAGCAAATACTCCTTTAATCAGCAATGGCGCTTAGCTTCAGCAACAAATTAAATTGGCAAAGTCGTACCTCTCAAGCTTTTAACAATTTGATTAACTTCCAAGTGCGCCTCTTCAGCAAACTCAACTTCTCAGCAAAATTCAAACTCTTTCAAACTTTAGCAACTCACTGCAATGCTTCACTCTCAGAGCAAGTTCGACTTCCAGCTGTGAAAACAAGTGAAAAACTTGCTCATTTTATAGCTAAAATTCGAATTCTAGAAGAAGTTAATTTTAGCCAGTGCCATTAAACTCCACTACTCCACTTCAAGAATTCGAATTTTCCCTCTCTGGTGTTTCTGACACTTGTCTCCAGTCGTCGGGAATCTTATTCTTCTAGAAACTTGACTTTGACTGGCATTTTGGATTTTGCTTTCGAAAATTTAATTTAAATTCATCATTTTTTTACTCACCAGCCGGAGCTCTGTTACTGGAATTCGAATTTAAATTCTTCTACTCTGGAGAATTCATCCTCGAAGAATTCAAACAAAATTATCTAGGCAATTCCTCTTGAACTCATCATTCGAAGAAAATTCATCTTGAAAGCACATTTTATTCGTTTTTGCCTTAGAAAATTTTAAATTCTCCCTTAGGAAAATTCACAATTTGAGCACTGATCAAATTCTTCACTGAAAAAGTGTCGGCGAAGCTTGAAAGACTTGGAAATCCGTTCATCATCACAAATGTTCAGTACCCAGAAGCAAATTTTCTTCAGAATGACTCGAATCCATGGGTACCCAACGAACGGGTTCATTTAATTTTTTCAATTTTGAACCTTAGAAAAATATTATTTTCATCATTTAAATTCGTTCTTCGCCCGTGATCACTCTGTGTTGCTCTGACCTCTTGAAAAATTTGAATCGTCTTGCATTTCTGACTCCATCACTGAGAAAAGTTGCTCTTGTCTCACGGAGAAATTTTACCACTCTGATCTCAAGGCGTATTTTCCAAGGGAAAATAATTTGCCTTAGAAAAATATTTTAAAATCATCTAGCACTTTGAGAAGTTTCCCTTAGAAAATTTTGAATCATCTGCCAGCGAGAGAAGTATCATCTTCACTTAGAAAAATTTACTCATTCCCGGCACGCCTTATTTCTCACTTCATACTTCACACTTGAAAGGCAATTTTATTAAAATTTCTAACGCCTTAGAGAATTTAAATTTCACATGTCTTATGAATTTCTCTAACACTTCACCACCTTAGGCGTATCACACTTGAAGAAAATCACGCCTTGAAATATTTCAACGCCTTAGGAAATATTTCTAACACCTTATAACTCCCTTCAACATAGGCGCATACTTATCATTTTACTCTCAACACCTTGAAATATTTCGACGCCTATAGGCTTTAGGCGCCTAGCACACATATGAGGGAAAATCACGCCACACATACCTTTACCACCTCACACGTCCTTGGAAAATCCTCTAACACCTTGAGCGCCTAACACTTACCATCTTTCACCATGCTTTGGTAATATTCTTCACCTTAATTACCACCTTTAATTACTTTTCACATCCAAACATGGGCGCATTTCCATGTAGGAGGAGGACAAACTTGCCACCACGTCCCCTGTGACCTTTCAACTTCCCGTTTTCGTCTTGACATGCACAAGTTTGGGCGCATTTTGCCTATGGAGGAGGACGAGATCTTTGACTTCTTGACTTTTCTTTCCCCTTGGGCGCATTTTGATGTGTCTAATGGATGAACGCCTTCAGGTGACTCTTCGCCTTCCAAACTTTGTCCTCACATGCATGCACTTGGGCGCATTTTGCCCCTTGAGGAGGATAAGAAACGTTGACCTGTTTGACCCCTTGCAACCTTGGGCGCATTTCCATGTATGAGGAGGATTAACACGTTTGACTTTTCTTTGACTTACTTGTGTTTTGGGCGCATTTCACCCCCTGCTACAGGATGGGCGCATTTAGGAGGGGGTGGCGGATTTCCTCATGCCTTAGAAAAATTCTCAACTTTTCTCTTTCAAGTTGGGCGCATTTTGGCCTAGCAGCAGGATGAAAACCTTTGACTTTCTTTGACTTTCTGGTGCCTTGGGCGCATTTCACCCCCTGTGCAGGATAAACATCATACTTAGAAATTTTTATGCCTCTTCAGCTGAGATGGGCGCATTTTGCCAGGCCTGCTGGATGAAGTTCCAGACTTAGGCAGATTTTCATCATCCTTCGCCAGTATCGTGCCCTGCTATTTATAGTAAGTCTTCTCAATTTTGCACTTCTGGAGCTCAGATCAACTTGAAATTTCAAACATAGCTTCTTCATAACCCTATCAACCTGTCGACACTGCCACTTTTAGTCACCCTGCTATTTATAGCCTGTTTCTGAAGGCGGCTTACTATAAATAGTAAGCTCATGTTTCTGATAGCTCCCAAGCTCCGATCAAGTTGAAATTTGAATGAGGCGATCCTCACCACGTGACCTGTTGGCTGACACTGATGCATGCAACTGATTTACTATTTTTAGCGCGTTTCCAATTTGACTTACTATAAATAGTAAGTGTTTCAGACGTTGACTTACTATAAATAGTAAGTGCTCGTTTGACCGAGAATTTCGCGGCCGGTGGCTTGAAGGACGATGCAGCGGTGGTTTACGCAGTTTGAAGATTTTGACTTTTGATGCCTATTTTTAGGCTCGAAGGCTGGAAACCCTAACTTGCAGCATGTATCAAAAGATCTCGGAGTTTGTCTTAGTTTAAGTGGCATTCGCGATCAGCTGCGTGATCTGAGCTGGCGGGAAATGACTCTGCGGACACACGCTAAAATAGCAAGTTCGCTTCTTGGTGAGAATCCTCATTTGCATGCACCATCAGCGAAGCTCTCGGGAAAACCCATCGGGGAATCTTGGAGCATGCAAAGAAACCTGCGACATGCAAACCCTAAAATAGCCTCGGAAGAATCACGAAAGTGGTCATCTCGACTTGCATGTTGCCACCATCGTGAAGGTCTCAAAACCTAGAAGGAATATCGGACGTGAAAATCTGCGCATCACGGACTTTTGAAATGCGGGAAGCGGTGCTAAAATAGTAAAGTTATACGTTTTGGCTCAAATTTGGCATGCAAGCAATCTGATATACTCTGAATGCAGTGTGATGATCGGAATCTCGAAATCGCTGACAAATTGCCCTGAATTTCACACTTACTAAAAATAGTAAGTACCTCAAAATTCGATGAAACTTGGCTGGAAACCTGCTGGATGTCTGCTGACAACAATATTAAGTTCAATTTTCAATTTTCTCACTTTACTTACTTACACGAATTGGCTGAAAAAAGATGAAACCCTAATTTTAGACTTGGCCAATATTTCGTTTAAGCTCCAATGTGGACACAACCCGAAAGGCGGACATCGGGGAAAGAAGCGAGGCGAGGAGAAAAACCGCCAAAGACGGCGGAGCAAAAGTAGGGGTCCACATCTTGAAATGGGCGATGTGTGAGTCTATGAGTAGGGCGATGTCTCCACAAGTGGAGAGCAATATGGGGCGTGATGAATAAGTCTAAGGTATCACAAAGTTAATCCTTAACACAATCAAACTAATCTGAAGATGGCGGATGCAATAAGATACGTATTAATTAGTTCCAGAATATACAAAAATCTAGATTCGAATTTATATGAAGGCTCATAGAATTCGATTTATAATATTTCTGAAAGATAATTAAATACAAGTGATAATATTGATCAAGTAGGAATGACGATGATGCTTCCAGCAATCGTCATTCCTATCTGACCGATGCTATCATTCATCAACACAAGAATATGATATCGAGTTACAACCAATGAAGCTAGTCTGTGGGCAAGCTTTAGCTCAGACAATGGCCATTGAAGGGCCCGGCCTAGTACAACAGACATATGTATTGAATGACACCCCCTAAGAGGAATGGTATTATGACATCACCGCATATCTGATAAATCACAAATATCCCACACAGATGAACCCAGCACAGAAGCAAGCCTTCAGGCTCAAGTGCCAATGCTATATGTTGCAAGGATCAATACTTTATAGAAGGAATCATGAAGGAATCTACCTGAGGTGTGTAGGAAATGATGAAGCTAAAAGAATCATGGAACATTTCCACTCTAAGTTCGGGATAGGTCATGGAGGAAGTCAGGCCACAGCTTACCAAATTTTAAGAGCAGGGTATTATTGGCCCTCTGTTTTAAGAGATGCATATGAGCATGTCAAAACCTGCCACACCTACCAAGTTACTGCAATTCGTGAAAAGAACCCTACTATGCCACTCCAACCAATCACGGAAGTAAAACCATTCATGACGTGGGGACTTGATTTCATTGGCATGATAAATCCACCGTCTTCAACACAGCACAGATATATTCTGACTACAACTAATTATTGCACAAGATGGTCCGAAGCACAAGCATTAAAGAATTGCACGACAGATACGGTAATCAAGTTCTTAGAAGAACATATCATCACTAGATTCAGTTGTCCCAAAGCTTTGGTATGTGACAATGGTTCTGCTTTCACTTCCCTGAAGTTTTCCAACTAGGCATTCGACTACGGGATCACTTTGAAATTTTCTTCAAACTATTACCCCCAGGGTAATGGGTTGACAGAATCCACGAACAAGAATTTGCTTAATGTAATCAAGAAGTTGTTGGATCAAAATCCGAGAGATTGGCATTCTCAACTCAAGTTTGCTCTATGGGCAGACAGAACAAGAGCCAAGAAATCATTAGGAACCTCCTCATATCATTTAGTCTATGGGCAAGACCCTATTTTTCCCATTCAACTGAGGATCCCAACACTAAGATTTATGCAAGAGTACCTAGATCCAAAAGACAGAGTTCAAATTCATCTTTCATAGCTTTTATTACTGGAAGAACAGAGAGATCAAGCTCTCGAGAATTTCGCAAAACATCAAGGGGTTGTTAAACGATGGTTTGACAGACGTGCAACGACAAAATCCTTCAGAATCTCAGACCTAGTCCTTTATTGGGATAAAGCTCATGAACGGAGAGGGGATCATGATAAATGTGATAACTTGTGGAAAGGACCGTACCAAATTGCCGAGATATTGGGAGAAAATGCATTCAGATTGAAAACTTTGACAAGAGAGGACATCCCGTTGCCCATTAATGGGCAATTTCTGAAACATTATTTCCAATCCTGAGTTCCTTGATGGAACTTGTCTGTACATAGTTAGATTAGATTGCTTTGCTTAGTTTAGTTGCTTTTGTTTTGTTAGTTTAGTTGTCTTTGTTTTCTTAGATTAGTTTGCTTTCTCTAGTTTTCCTTCTTTAGTTTGCTTTAGGGTTAGATCGCTTAGGTTAGTTTTGAATAAGAAGGGTATGCCATTTTGCGAGAAGGGTGATGTTGTTTACACGCACACTTTGGTTGACCTTGCCAAGGTATGTTAGGACTATTCCTCGGATAAATATTTGTGGAAATCTTCGAATCCTAGATTAATTGTTTCTAAAGTATCTTAAGGTTAAGGTTAGTACTTGACTGGAAAGGAAATCATCTATTGTGTCTTGACACTAAGTCTTATAGTTATTATATTTTACACACTTAATGAATCCTCTGAGTCATTATGGTCTCGTAGGTGAAGTCATGGCTGAATCAAAAGTCTTGCTTCAGCGCCACTATAATGCTCAAACCCAGGTGAGCTTTATTGCTTACAAACCAAAGTGTGGAAATATGTGAAAAGAAAAGAATATCAAAATGAACTAAAAGAAAAAAAATGAAAGATAAAAAAACCTGGCTTTTGGGTGTGCGGAAATCTCTACAGGTGTACAAAAGATTCAAAATAATAATAAATCGCCGGAAGTAGAGCAATCTCCGTGAGATTATAGAAGATAACCTCGTCGGTGCTATGGACACTCGCTGGAAACGAGGCTCTATCCAAGGATGCTTTTGGAGTTAAGACAAAACTACACGAGAATGCAATGATGGAACCAAAGAGTCATATTGGTCTTACGAGGCGGAAATAAACGCATTTGCACACTTGTAACTGCAGGATAAAGGGTCTTGATACAGTTTAGGATTCCTCTTTCCTTTTGAGTATTCTTCTTAGCCAAGGGGTAAGTCACTTGGAATTAATTTAAGATTCCGGGTTTGAAGTGGGTACTATCTTTTGAATGTTCAGGAGCATTCCCCACGTGGAGTCGCCAGATGTTGTGACCTTTTCACACATCACTCCATTGCAAATGGGGACCCCCAGTAGTTTGCTTTTCTAGGGTCTTTCCTTGGCGCAACAATTCCATGAAGCCAATGCTTTGAGAGTTTAGAGATAAGAGTTTTTGAGAGTCATCCGAGTCAAATGGAGAATCCAAGCCCGAAACAGTGCCTAAACATCATAGAAGTGCTTAGAAGGTCCGGAGGACGAGGATCGCTTGTGCTTTGGGTCAATTCTGACACTTCCTATTTTTTTGGGATTTTTGCTTTTACGCTTTTTCTATTTTTGGCACTTTTGGACCAATCCGGACTTCCTATTTTTTAGGGAAAGTTTTTTTCTATTTTTAGAAAGTACCAGGGTCCCACAGGTCATGGAGTCAACGTTTCTATTTTTAGAATCAAAATTCAGACCTCCAGAATGAAAAATCAATCAAAAATCATGCAAAAATCTGAAAAAGCAAGAGAAAAGCAATGTGAAAATCTGAAGAATCAATGAAAAGGCATATGGCAAAGAGAAAACCAAGAGATTCATGGTGCCCAAGGATTGAAGAAGTGTGCCCAAATATGATGGCAAAACCCCCCCAAAAAGTCCGACTTAGGCATCAAGAATGAATGGAAAGAACATGAAGAAGTCCGCCACCTCTTGAATGAGTATATGGCAAGCTTGACTCAAAGTCGGCCTTGAGGAAATAAGGAATGGCAAGACCTTCATAAAGTCCTCCCTTGACACTTGGAAAAGACATTGAGAAGTCTGCCATGTCTATGGAAAGAAGTCTCAGAAATCTACCTTCAAGTGGAATGAAACCTTGGACGTCCGCCATGGAAAGGAAGGGTAATGGCACAAAGTTTGTCAAGTTCGCCATGGAACAAAATTCATGAAGTCCGCCACAAGGTAGATAAGCAATGTCAAGTTTACTTTCAAGTCCGCTTGGAAGAAGTTAAGGAGATGGAATAAAGTTTGTAAAGTCCGCCCTTGCCTTGGAATAAGATCACTAAAGTCCGCCCCTGGACTAGGAAGAGAAAATGGAAGGCATCAAAGGAAGTCCGACCCCTCTTCGCAAGAAATCACTAAAGTCCGCCTAGCCAAACATAAAGATGGAACAACACATGGAAAGTCCGCCAAGAAGTGGAAAAACACCTCCAAACTCCGACCTAAGGGAAATGCATGGCAAAGACATCAAGAAGTCGGCCATACATATGGAAAGGCATCACTAAAGTCAGCCTTGGTTAAAAAATAATATGTCCAAACCTTGAAGAAAGTTCGACTTGGCTAGGAAAAGCAACATCCAAGACACTTAAAATTTCACCCTCAACATGAAATATGGCAAAGACGTTTCAAAGTTCACCTTCCGTAGAGAAAGTGAAAATAACTTGGAAAATAATTGATAGTCATGGGTAAATAATTAAATTCGCTATGATTAAATAATTTTAAAAGTTTAAAGGATAAAAATCAAGAGGTTGGAAAATCAAAAATCTATACATAAATTTTTTATTATTTTCCAACACTTATCCTGACACTCAAAAGGATTTCAAACTCAAGAAGGAGAATCCTGAAGATTTTGAAAATCGGAAACTTGCCTTGCTGAAGAGAAGAAAAACAAGTCTAAGTTTGATGAACTGAAGAGAAAATCTGAAATTGCCACAACAAATCAAACTTCTCAACTTTATAAAGAGATTTGGCAAGTCATTTTCAACACATTCTTCCCAAGTTCGATTGAGAAGAGAATTAAAAATCTCTCAAAATTACGGAAGAATATTTGATTTTTTAGGGTGAAGAATGAAGAAAGAATTGAAATTCTTGAACTGGAAAGCGTCATTTTTTGAAGAAATATGTTGGAATTCTTGGCTAAAGGGTGTACTTTCCAGCAAAAGGCGTGATCTTTTCTTGGATTTTTGAGTAAATTTTCAGAAGTTGAATTCAATTTGCAGCCAAAGGTTAATTTCAAAGGTTTAAAATTGGATTGGCTAAATTCTTCTATCGATCCCTCTAGCAAAGATTTGTCAAGATTTAATTCGCCCATTTTCAGCTTGCTTTTTCATAGAAATTTATATTTTTAACAAGCTGAAAGTAAAAACTTTGGAATAAAGGCCCGGAAAAAGCCAGATTTAAAAGTCTCCGTAAAAATGTTAATTCTTTTTATTTATTGCAGGTTAATGACCACCCGAGGAGAATCATCGAAGAAGGCGCGGATGAAGTTTGCCAACAAAGGGTTGCAGCCAGAGTCTAAAATTAATTCTAAGTGGAAAGATATTACAGACACCAATCTCGGGCATGTGGACTTCACCAAATTCAAGAAAAGGATGTATCGACACGATGGATTCCTGCCGACACCAACTGCGCACCGGATGATGAGAAATGGCATCGTCCAAGCAGCCGTATTTCCACCCATCGTAGAATTTGCTGAGTTGATGGTGGAATGCGCCAGGCATTACAATCTAGAAGAAAGGCAGATCGTTGCACCTGATGGGAGGATATTAGCTCATCTCGGAGAATTGGCGATCCAGGAGGCGTTTGGTATCCTGACATACAACCGATCATCGTACAAGACTAAGGAGGAGGCCAGAAAGTTGTATGAAGACCAGTTTGAACTTTGTGCCACAACCATTAACAAGTCATGGCTCGAAAAACCGAGGGCCTCTTACAAAAAAATTCCCAAGAAGCTGCAACGTACAGACTTCAAGGAGGACTATGGGGACATTATTTTATTGCTAAACAGAATAGTCGACAATCCTCTAGGCGAGCCATTTGAAACGTGGATGTACTATTTCATAGATGAAATCACCTCAAGTGTTAGGATGTTCAACTGGTCCTAGATGATTAGTAATAATCTCCATAAGCAGCTAATTAATTTGGGGAAGACAAAATCTTTCCACATGAGTTCTTTCATCATCTATCTGCTAGCCAAAACTTACAGATATTCAGGACTGATATGCAAAGGCGTGGTAGGCAATGGTGAGAATGAACTTAAGTCATATGACTGTTACCCGCAGCTGCAGCTCAGAGAGAAATCTCACTTCAGACGGGAAAATGATGTTTTTCTCATGTACATCACCAGAATACTCCAAGCAGGAACTCGCCAGCGGCTAACTCATGAATCCAAAAACCTGATCAGCAAAGATGGATCCTGTTCTATCCAGTTTCCAAGATTCACGTACATAAGGATTTAGGGATTCACTGGAAATCCTTACAGACTTCCAATTTATCCTACCAATAGGATGATCTTGCTAGAAGTCCTCAGGCAGTTGGAGACATACCAAAACTTCCAAAGAGCGAAAAGTAAGGCAGCCATCACATTTCCATTCTTTATTGGAAATATGGAAGAAGCATGTCCATCGGCATAGGCCGTTGAAAGTGCCAGGCTAGAGATACAACGGTATCCATTCACTTCATACCAGTCCAGGGATAATTTTGATCCTCATCATCATATCGGGACCGTGGAAGGAAGAAAATATAAACACAAAGTAGACCTGGAGGATTTCTGGGAAAATGCTGCTGACGAATATGAAATCAGGAAAAGATTATGGTCCAGATTGCCGGTGAAATTAATCAGAGCAACCGAATTTTTCCGAGTCCTGATCAACTGGAAGATAATGGAGAATATGTCCAACCGTGCTTTGATGATAGTCGGCCTCTTCCTGCACTGAAATGGTAAGAGCCTGAGCTTGCAGATTTAACCACATTAATGAGGCTGGTACTCAAGTATTCTCAATGGTGGGTTGACCAGCAGGTCCAGGAGTTAAGACGAAAAGGAATGATGCACCCGTTAAGGTTAGATGAAAACCCAAACGATGCGGAATGAACTCTAACCAAGAATGTACACCAGGATCCCGAGATGGGCAAGGTGTGATCATATAGTCAGAGGATCTCAGTGCAATGCAATACAGAATAACTCTAACCAAGGATGCGCCAGCTGACGGCGGGAATATGGTCAGAGGATCCCTATCAGCTACAATGCTGAAAGTAAACTCAACACCAAGTATGTGCTACCCAATCCAGAATGGAAATGAGGCGACCATATGGTGGAGATATAAAGAAAATACAAATGCAACTTCAGAATATAAAATAGGCGGCAAGCCAGCCTCTTCCACTTATTCAGTGGGCATTACAAAACATGAAGAGCAAGATTAGAAGAAATGCTGACAGTACTACTGTTCAGCTTACAATATGATGAGGAAGTGCCTGCAAGGAACGAAGATTAGAAGCTCTCCAATGCTACACAGTGAATATGACCTCCATAAAGCATAATAGGACTTCCTAACACCAACCCTTCACCAACATGTAAATTACTCAAATCTGGTATGTCAGACCAGCAGCTTAAATATGCAGAACTAGTACCCCTAGGACTCACCAAAATGCACTCTTCTCACTCAATACTAACTCTAATGATCTGAAATCAAATGCATAGCACCTCTAAGAAGATGGCGACCAAGTTTGGGCAACAAAACCCCACCAAATAACCCTTAATATTTTTTGGCACAAATCCCAAGGAGCTCAAATGGTACGGCCCTCTAAGAAGGGCGATTTTCCTTTATAAAATCCAACTCTTAATCAAAAAATCTGAAACTTAGTAGAAAGGGTTGCCCCTCATAGACAAAGAGATATGTGCAATACCCAGAATGATTCTTTTTGTATTTTTTGACTTATGAGTAAAAACAGCAATCAGCTATAAAGAAGAGACAATTCCAGAATTTCACTAATAAGCATGAAACTGAACTACAAAGCCACACAACTACTACAATGCAAAAGCTCACTACAAAACCACTCAAATACAACTACCTCATCACTAGTCGCTATCTCTCAAGCAAGAAGCAATGCCAAGCTAGGAGGCATACATTCTTCGAAGCAGTCCGAATACCATTCCGACAGCATAACATTCCTGTAGACAAAAGATGATCAAATGAAGAAAAGAGGCCACCTTATAAAGGCACAGCAAGGAATCTCCAGGAAGCTTCTAGAAGAGAAGCCCTAAATTCAAATTTGAAATAAACCTTTTCCCTCCAAGAGATGGCGTCCACTTTTCAAGGCTTCACTTTGACTTTTATTTTTAATTTCATCCTCCAAGAAATAGGCGTCCAACATAAGCTTCAATTTTTTACTTTAATAAAATAGAAAATCCCTTCCATGAAGCGCCCACCCTTGAAGACCACTTTTTAAAACAACATTAAGTCATAAGACTAGGCCAAGGGGATAATATAACATTTAAATATAACATTACTGAAGTTAATTGAACTTATCTCTCCAACTGCATCCCAAGGCCAAAATTGAATAAACCAACTGAACTGACAGCAGAGGGAAGCCAACTGAACAGGAACCAAACTGTCAACTGCCAAAAATAGAATTTACTAAAAATAGTAAATTCCAGAAAGTGCTTGGAACGCAAAGCAAGTCATACCACTGCGAAGCTCTCTGAAAACCCAGAAAGAATCCGCAAATCAATCACCAAATCACGAGCAACAACAACCATCAAAACAAGAAACCCTAATTTCACCTTCCGAGTAGCCTACGGGTCTCCGGAATAGGCCAACGGTCAACTGAAAAGATCATGCTCGAGAAGGAGACATTACAAGATACAACGGTATCCATTCACTTCATACCAGTCCAGGGATAATTTTGATCCTCATCATCATATCGGGACCATGGAAGGAAGAAAATATAAACACAAAGCAGACCTAGAGGATTTATGGGAAAATGCTGCTGACGAATATGAAATCAGGAAAAGATTATAGTCTAGATTGCCGATGAAATTAATCAGAGCAACCGAATTTTTCCGAGTGCCTGATCAACTGGAAGATAATGGAGAATATGTACAACCGTGCTTTGATGATAGTCGGCCTCTTCCTGCACTGAAATGGTAAGAGCCTGAACTTGCAGATTTAACCACATTAATGAGGCTGGTACTCAAGTATTCTCAGTGGTGGGTTGACAATCAGGTCCAGGAGTTAAGACGGAAAGGAATGATGCTCACTTATGACTTGCTGAGTAAGGCAGAATCATACTCCTCGAATGCAGGAGCATCCCATAATGCCAAGTTGATTGATATTACCAACTCCAAGAAGAGGAAAGAAGCAACTACAAACGTAGAACCTGTTCAAAAGAAACAGAGGGTGGAGCCATCTCATTCCGCTGCATCCAGAAATATTGATGAGATAGTGGCCATTGTAGATAATTCATTGGCTGACATGAGAATTCCTTCTCCAATTCATGAAGGTAATATTGAGCCAATTCAGCTAAATGATGACGAGCCCGCATCTCCTACGAGCACAGAAGTACTTGGTTCAAAGAACGAAATGGATATCCAGAATGAGGAATTTCAAGAGGGAATGATTTCCGCTCTTAAAGGAATTTTGGATACTCTAGGTGGAGAAAATGTTCAGGAAGAGGACGACATTGAACAACCCACAATTCCTGACTGGTTGAAGGAAAGATTGAAAATACAGGTGCCAATTGAGACTCAAGAGGAAGATGACACTGTAGACTTCTTGGCTAGGTTAGAGCAAGTTGCTGTAAAGAAACCTGCCAAGAAATTCTCCACGATTCAGAGGGACGAAGCCTGCAGCCGTTTTGTGCAAATTGTCGTGCCAACAGTTGATAAGACACAGGATGATATTGCTCCCCATGAGTACGCCATTACCACTATTGATTTGGGACAACAACAAAAGGCTAGGAGATTGAAGAATTGGATAACTCTGTCTCTACTATCAAGGAAAGACTGGAAAAGGAAGTGGCAAAGAAGAGGAAATATAAGGAGGTCGAGCACCTGAAGTGTTGTACCCAAAACCAAAATTTTTGCTTCACTAAGGCATTTTGCTTAATTGAGTCTTAATCTTGTTAAAGTGATGTCAGAAGGTCGTTTTTGGGCCTTTTAAATATGGAGTTGATGTTAGTGTCATGTCAGTCTATTACTGAAGAAATTTAAGAAAAGTGAAAATCTGAAGGAAAATCATCAAAATTTTCTCTAGAGAGGGGAGCACATTTTCAAAAGGGCGCCCTATCTTTTAGGGGCTCAGATCCTATTTTTAGGGTTTGTCACCTCCAGCAGACATTTGTCCGGCATCATGTCAGCTTCGCAACGGGCTATCAAGCTTGTCAAACGGACCTGTTTCGTGCAAGTTACGGAAGATATAGCACAAAACAAGAGGAGAGCCAGAATTGGCTAACACTAGAAAAAAGAGCAGTTTTTGAAAAAAGCGCCCATCTTTTTGAGGTGTCAAATGAAGGTTTTTGACTAAATGCCACCTAAGATGTTTATCTCACATTTGTTCAAGCTTCGCGACGCATCTGTCAGTGGGTGAATCTGAGTTGTAGAAGTGCCTGAACCGGAGGTCAAACATGGGGTCAAATCTTAGTCAAAATATCAAGGAATGAGCAAAAGAGCACTTTTTCAGAAAGGCGCCTGAGCTTTTCAAGCCTTTAATGTCTTCTTTTTGATGATCTCAGATATTCAATTTGTCCGTGTTACGTTCAGCTTTCTGTTGCCTGTCTTCGTCAGGTCAGAAGATGACTCAGCAACTTGCAGTCGTAGTTTTAGTATTATTTTGGTCAGTTCCAGAAATGGCTAAGTTTGGAGGAAAAAGAGCAACTTTTCAAAAAGGCGCCCTTGATTTTTACCCCTCAGATGATGTTTTCTGGAGAAATGTGCCTTTGCAAATGTCATGCAGAATGAAGTCAACTTCGCAGTGAACCTGTGATCCAGTCCTGAAAATTGGTTAATCAGAAGTTATGAAGGATTTGTTTTTCCCTTCGTACGAGATGCAGATGTCAAAATTTGACTAAGTCTGAGAAAAAGAGCAGTTCTTGAAAAGGGCGCTTGGATTTTTGAGCCTTCAGATGTTAGTTTTATGATGTTCAGTCTCAAGGTACCTTTTGATCAGTTTTTGTCCTACTCTGTGATGCACCTGTCAGCCAGCCAATCGGTAGAGTCAGTCAGCCAGGGTCAGAGGATGAACAGAGGTCTCGAAAGAGGTTTAAGTCTAAAATTTTCATGAAAATTGGCTAAGTCTGGAAAACGCCTTAAGAGGTCAAAGTTGATTTTTCGAAAGAAGTTGACTGGTGCACCTTAACTTGAGTTCTGACTTTAGTTAGACTGAACGATTTCTGGGTTGTCATCTCTAGTTCATATTTTGGCATGTTGAGTGATCTTTTAGTTCGCATGTCGAGTTAACTAGTTTGCATGTCCAGTTAACAACTTTGCATGTTGAGTTAACTTGTTTGCATGTTCACTTAACTGAAGTTTATGCTTGAAAATCAACTTGAGATTGCATGCATGGCGCAATTGGTTGAAATTGTGAAGATTTTGTGAAGTTGGCGCTTCACTTTTTGTTAACTGGAGTTTTCAAAAGGGTCGCCATATTTAAATTAAAGCATGAATTTTGACTTTGTGAAGTTGGCGAATTTACCTTTGATTGTTAACTGAAGTTTTCAAAAGGGACGCCTTATTTAGAATTTTTAAAGATTTAAAGCATGAGCATGAAGTATGGCGAATTCACTTCTTATTGTCAACTTCAGTTCTGAAAAGGGACGCTTTAATTCTTAATTGTGAATTTAGTGAATTTTGAAGTATGGCGAATTCAATAAGGATTGTCAATTGAAGTTAAATTCGCACAGTGCTTTAAATAAATTTGCAACTGAAGTCTGGGTAAGGCGACTAAAGCATGATGCCTTATTTAGCTCATTTTTGCTTCAGTTAACTAAAAATTGGGGTCCAATCATAAGCCAAGCGCATTTTTCAAGGTTTAATGCTTTTGTGCGAATTTCAATGATGAAAATCTATTTATTCAAGCATTGGCGTCCATTATTTCTTCATCACAAGCTTCGAGATATACATTCTTCTTGAGCGAGCAGCGATTTAAAGGTGCTACAGGTGTCAGAATTCAGCGTTCTTCATAGCAACGGATTCAGATTGTCCAGAGGAAGAAGATTTCAGACTTTGTTTTCACTTTGCATGCAAGTTTCATCAAGTTCCAAAAAGAGATTGGCGAATTCTTCAGAAGCAGAACAAGCAAAACTTTCTATCTTCTGTCTTATTTCTTTTATTTCTCATCTTAGGTACTTTCTTTGCATGTCAAAGAAATTCAACATATTTTCAGAGTTTGATCATCTGGGTTCGCACACTTCAGCATTTGTAGCAAAACCCACATCTTAGATTTTTTCGAGAAAATTGCCCCGTAGTCTTCATTCTGAAGCTCTGTGCTTTTTTCGAGAATTTCTTTGCATGTGGGCCTAAAACACATCTTTTCGAGAATCAAACTATCTGGGTTGTCTTAGAATTTGATTCTGCACAAAACCCACGTTTCAGAAAAATTTCGAAAATTTCTCCTACCTTAGGCTATTTTTAGCCTTGTCCAGAAGTTTTCAGTTTTTCCAGAAAGTTGTCCAAGTATATTCGACTTTACAGTCAAAAGTCTTTATTTTCAAAATGCAGTTCAATCTCATTGATTATAAGATCAAATCAGCTCTTATGCATAATTTTGTCAAAACTTCAGATACAGACCTAAATCATGTTTATCCAGTGGTTAATCTGAGCAGTCTGGAGGGTGTTAGCAGCAATTTGTTGGGGAATCTTGAGCGTTCCGGATTGTTGGCAGCGGCATCTATTCCTGTTACCACTTTTGATCTTGAGTTCGTTCTTGCTTGTATCAAGCATTATGACTCATCTTCACAACAAATCAAATCAATTGATGGGAGGGTTGTTTGCAATCTCAAACCGAAAGATATAGAGAAATGTTTTGCTATTCCTCCACGTTCAGATAACTTTACTGTGGTTATTGAGGCCTGTGAGAAGATATGGGATGGAGATCAAGAACGTTTGCAGAGAAAGGTGGCTCAGAGATGGCTGAAAGTTCAGAAGACTAACATGCCTAAAAAGGTTGGCCGTGGTGAATTCAAGGACGAGGTTGCTGTTTTGATAACTTTGCTCAATCGAGTTACAGGTCAAGAGGATGCTAGCACTTTTCAATCATGGATGTTTTACCTTATTTCCAGAATTCTTGATGGTACAGAACATTTTGACTGGGCTATGTTGATTAGTGATTGCTTACATCAGCAGATTACTAATTTTCTCAAGTTTCATGAGTTTCATATGATATCTTACTTGGTCTATTTAGTTGCATTCCAAGGCAGCTACAAGCATCTAAAAACTAATGGCACTCTTGGTGTTCAACGTGTTCATGAGTATTATCCTCAGTTGGAGTTCTCTAAATCTGAACAAGACTTCCGAGCAGTGAATGATCACTTTTCTATGAGGACAGTTAGAGATCTTGACAACGAAATGCACATTCCTATTTCTGCCAAGGAAAAATCAGCGATGGAGACTTGGGCGGATTGGTTTATCCAATTCAATACTTTCACATACATCTGGGTTTATGGATATGTTGGAGAGCCCCTGATGTTGCCGAGGTATCCTTTAGACAAGATCATCTTCATGGAGTTTCTCAGGAAGATGCAACATGTTCATTTCTTTCTTCGCAATCGTCATAAGACTGCGGCTACTTTTCCATTTGCATTAGGGATTTTCACATGCAGTGCGGCAACAGATGCCAAGCTTATGTGAACTGAGATAGAAAGATTCAAGCTTAAAACTCATACTGAACAGCTTTCCTATGATCCTTTGGGTCATTATGCAACCAGGTTAGAGCGAGGGATAGCACATAAGCCAGCACTTGAAGATTTCTGGGCTAATTGTGAAGATGAATTCGAGGTTCGTCGTCGACACTATTGTAGACTCACTATCACTCAGCTCTCTGATTACCTATCAGAGGATGTTGATGGTCTATCAGATGATGATGGAGAAGTTCTTCTCAATTCATATGTCAGAGATCAAATTGCTCGGCAGCCACTTTGTTCACCAAATTGGTATGCTAAGGAGAATACTTCTATTGAGGAAGTTTCTAGATTGGTTATCAAGACCAGCAAGCAGTTCTTGGAGAGTAAACGGAAGCGAAAGTCAGTTCCTGTGACAGAGCCGCCAGAGAAGTTTTCTTCATTGCCTTCTACGTCTAGGTCAAGACCTCGGGTCAAGGCTATTGTGATACCTCCTGAAGGAGTTAGACTCAGTGGAAACACGGGGAAGAGAGCTACTGGTAAGAGGAAGCAGAAGCAAGTGGAGAATGTACCTGAGATTCCAGTAGAGACAGTCATTCAAGCTGAACCTCATGTTTCACCTCCTAGTTCGCCGCATATGCAACATATTGACATAGATTAAGAGCCTGAGATACCAATTCAAGTAGGATCAGAGACAACTGAATCGCCACAAGTGGATACATCAAGGACAGTCTCTCCTCGAATTGATGATATTGTTCAGTCTTGTTGGCTCGAGAGGTCTTTGGG
The DNA here is from genome assembly GCA_007258455.2 of Sequoia sempervirens. Lineage (NCBI taxonomy): Eukaryota > Viridiplantae > Streptophyta > Pinopsida > Cupressales > Cupressaceae > Sequoia > Sequoia sempervirens. The sequence continues at coordinate 21,308 of VDFB02281211.1, forward strand.
GAGACAGAGGCGAGAACCTTCGTATAACCTTGATTTATCTGAGATCGGTGAACCTTACCAGAGAAGGTCGAACAAGAAAATCAAGAAACAAGTGCATATTGAGAAGACTCCAGAATCAGAGATTGTTGTAGAAACCCTAGTTTTCCCTGATACTGATTCTGACTGAGTTTTTAGGTTTTTCTAACGTTTTTGGTTTTTTTGCAATTTTTGGGTTTTTGATGCAATAAATGAATGGTACGGCTTTGCTAGAAATTAATGATAAATTCTTTAAAAATGCTAGATGGATAGTATGCGTTGAAAATACAAAATAAACTGAAGGCGTTTCTTTTATTGTTCTACTGGAATCAATACAAAGAATATCTGATAACATGCAATGATTAAATAACAACTTTTTATTGAAAACCTGGTTATAACAGCTTGCTGGTAATCTGCTTGAGACGGTACGGCTGATGTAAAATGTTGCTTTCTCCTCCCTGAAACAATCTCAGACGCCTCCCAGTATCCTAGCGCCCACACAGATGAAGACTGGCAACCAAAGAGATAGGCGTTTTCTTCAAAGAATAAACACGCCTTTATGAAAAGTACGGCCCAGGTACAGAAAGGGTACGGCCTGCTGACAGCAGCAAATATGATTTGTACGGCCTCCTCAAATTAATGTCTGAGTCTCTGTAAATGGTACGCCCAGGTAAATAGATGCTTTCTGGATGATAGAATATGCTGAAGCTCTGTAAATGAATTAACTCTGAAGATCAATGATTTCCTCTGAGTGAGAAAACCTCTGCTGGCAATAGATCAAGTGATATTTCACACCCTCTGAATTGCTTTCCGCTGGAGATGGCTCGTTCCCCAAGGAATTCGAGTTCAAACCCTAAGGTTCTGTGCTCAAATCAATTTGATCAGTTCTCTCAAATTCAATAATCTCATAATGGCTCAAAACCCAAGGCAAATCCTCTAATATGCTGAAAAGTGCGATTTCCTTAAAAATAGGGTTTTAATAAAATATTCACATTTTAATCTTTTAATAATTCAATAGTCTCTATGAAATATTTTATAATAATTTTTAATTGCCAAACTGGCCCCCTTTCCTGATGATGGCGCACCCCTCAATGAGAAATCACTTAAGTTATAATTTAATATTATAACTTTATATTATAATCATCAATAATTAATATTTAATCAATATAAATTAAATATTAATATCTTCTCGTTAATCATCCAGATGGTAATCCCGTCGAAGGCGAACTGCGAAGTGATTAGAATCTTGCTAAGTACATCTTTGCTAAAATAAGCGAGGGGTCTATTTTACTGTGGGAGCGCTAAAAATATGGTCTGCAAAAGTCTCCGTCGAGCCAAAGCGAAGACTACCGATCAATCTCACGCTGGCGAGAAAGGCTGGGCCAAACTCACGTGACCCTATCCGGTCATAGGCCCTCTGAGGGTGGTGTGATAGGTGTCACGTACTCTAGAGATGTGTTTGAAGGGACATGACGAATTGTTATAGAAGTTGTTGTTCCTCAAGAGGGTAAGAGCCTAGATGAAGTCGAAGTTGGTGACTTTACTTTCACTAAGGCAAATCTTGGTAGGACCACTCGAGAGACAGACGTGACTCTTCTTAAGATTGTCACCAATAATCTTGAAGAATGCATCACAAAGGATGGAGAGGATAAGGCATTGCTTAAGGCTGAAAACAGTCAACTTCGTCAATATATTTCTGATCTTGTTCATGGAAATTCGAGTAGAGCACCTATTCTTCCTCAAAATACACCTACAGAACAACGAAAGCTAGATCAGTTAGTGATCATGGCAGACTTTTGGATAACTGGATTGAAAGTTTAGTTGCTACAGGTCAACGTCTTCTTGCGGATTTGTATCAGTTGAGGAGTGATGCACATAAACTTCGTCAAGGTATTCAGTTGCTCAAGGTTTCAGTTGCAGAGAGTTTAGCCAAGGATCGTGTTCTTGTGTCTCAGTTGTCTGTTGCATATGATGCCTTGGAGGTTGATGAAGATCAAGAAAAAGTTTTTACTTGGAGAGAGCAGCACCTTTTCAAAATGGAGATATGTGAAAATATCTCTACCAAGTTGTTTTCACTGAAAGACGATGTGGTTGGAGCACTTGCACTTGTCAGTGGTTTTGTTGTTCAGATTCCGTGTCATTATCTTCTTGAGGATGGCACGTATGTTGAATTGGACAAATACAAGCTGAATTCGAAAAACTGATTCGTGATAACCTTGAGGGAGATCCTATGGCGGCTAAATTAGAGAATATTTCAGTTATTTCAGCTAGTTTCAGAAAGGCGACTGAAGATGTTAGAGAAGGCATGCATACAGTCAAGGAAAGTGGCAGAGAACTGAAGAAAAAGACTGTTGTTTTGGATAGCATCAAAGTGCCTGAAGACAGAGAGATTGACGAGTTCTTGGTCGAAGTGTTAGACCGAGATGACATGGAGTGATCTGCCAGTTGGAACCTGCAATTAGTTTCGAGGGTTGAGTCATGAGCAGCAGTTAACTCGACTTTCAGTCTTGAGTTCACTAAGCGACTTCTATGCTTATCTCTTCCTTGGAATTATCTTCTGAGGAGTTAGGGTTAGGTTTCTAGTTAGCGAGGTAGTGTCGATTAACTTTGCTTTAAATAGGGCGTGCATGCTTGCATTGTCCATTGAGTTAGATATGCCGATTAAGCGTGTAGCTTTCTAGTTAAGCGTATAGTTACTTTATTAGGGTTTGTAATAAATCTTGCATGCATTGCTGGAAGCATGAATTGACTAAAGGTGATTTTAGGGTTCCTACACCTTCGATGTCTATAAATAAGAATACGCTCTCATTTGTAATTAACTTTGCGAGAGGAATATATGTTATTTCTGCTTGCCCTCAATATTGCTCTTTTTGTATCTGTTCATGCGTTTTTGCTGTTATAGTGAATTGTTATGCCACATAGGGTTTCATGCAATTATAATGGTGAATTATTTCCTTAGTTAGATAAAATATGTTTTGTGTTCAATAAGCTTATTCAGATTGAGATGATAGTTGTGCCACCTTGCCTTCAAGTAGAGAATCTGCACTTGGTTATCGTGTGTTGTTGTGAACAATAAACTTATTCGGATTGAGTTGATAGTCGTACCACCTTGCCTTCAAGTTTAGAATCCATACTTAGTTTATCGTGTGATGTTGTTTCCAATAAACTTGTTTAGATTGAGCTGATAGTCGTGCCACCTTGCCTTCAAGTTGAGAATCTATACTTGTTTATCGTTAGATAGTCAAACCTTGCTCCGTTTTCTCATGCTCTGTTTTCTTGAGGAAACTGGATAGATTTTAAGTAATTAAGCCTAGTTGTAGTTAGTAGTCTGCGAAACCAAAAAATACTCAGCTGCAACGTATATAGTTTTCGAGCAAGCCTTGTACCTCTACAACTGAAGCAAAAAGACAGGATATAGTTTAGTTTATTTTCCTTTGCAAGTACTTTTGTCAAGCACAACGAGGGAGCTTCCCCTCCTAATTTGAAGAGCACTCATTGCGTAGTGTGCATAGCTGTCCGTACCAACTCTTACTCCAGAGGTGCTAGTTGTTACGCCAACATGAAGGAATACATTTAGCACCTAACCAAACCACTCAATCAGGGTGATGCAGCAACTCCTCCTCTCCTAAACTCCTCACAAGAAACGGCTAGGGACATTGAAGAAGACATGGTCACGACTAAGGAAGCTAAGGAATGGATAGCAAGTAAAAGTACAGAAGTGGCTGCATTTATGGAGAGATTGACACTAGCCTATGGACAGACTTCTTCATTGCTTTCCAAACTTGCTGTCATGACAGAAGTTTGGGACAACCTCCCGGACATTCAAGAGAGAATCATTCCATGCCTTAGAGTACTAAAGGGAGTTCCAAAACAGGAGTTGATTGACGAGAAGATAATTGTAGCAGGCGTTGCCTATGACTTCCACACTTGGTATTGGGAGTTGACAGCACGGAGGGAGGTCCTGGAAAGAGCAAAAGCTGATGGACTCAGAGTTGAGGAACAGATCAGAGAAATTCAAGATAAGATTTACCTCATAGCTATAGATATATTTGAGAAGGAGATCATCCAGGAAAATGACATGCAAATGGATAAACTAAAGCACAAAGCTTAGAAAGTCTTTTTCTCCATCACAGGATCAATTCTAAGATAGAACTTCACTAGGGTGGCGAACTTCTTATCCATCCGAGACGCCTTCGTGAAACAGGAATTGGAATGGGAGAGTCCTGTTGTGACCTTTTCACACATCGCCCCATTGCAAATGGGGACCCCCTAATTTTTGCTTCGTTTCGGACTTTTGGCTTGATTTTAGTTAGTTTTCCTGTTGTCTCTCTCTTGTTCTGTCTGTCTTTCCGGGGATGTGCCTGTCTGATGTGAAATTTTGGCTAAGTCTGAGAATTAGGGTTTACAATCTTCAAACTGCTTTGAGGTCAAATTGAGTTGGCTAATCAATTTCTGAGCTTAGCACTGCTGTTAAGATGCTTCGAGCAGGCTCGCACTGAATTTTCACTGAATTTCGACAATTTTCTAGTTTTAATAAGTGCCAACTTGGGGTTTGTTTTCTTGAGATTTTCAAATTCTGATCATCACACTGCATCTAGAGCACGTCAAGCTGTTTGTCTGCAAATTTTGAGCTAAAACGGACAACTTTCTATTTTTAGCAAGTTCACCTTCAGGAGCTAATTTTTGGGTTTATATGCGAAGTTTTTCAGTGCATGTCTGGAGATTATTTCTGGGTTTTCTGAACCTATGCAATGATATAACATGCAAAACGAGATGATGACTTTCAATGATTCAGGTTTCAGAGGCTATTTTTGGGGTTTGCATGTTGGAATTTTCAATGCATGTCTGCATAATCTTTCTGGGTTTTCCGAGAGCTTCGCAACAAGGTAACATGCAAGCAGAGTTGATCACTT